>JASANG010002462.1:0-26326 GCA_030248215.1 Enoplolaimus lenunculus
GAAATTCTTCAGCAATTGTCGTATGGGACGTCCCCGTTGACAACTGAGGCAAATAGCTGTTTGGGGCAGAAATATATATGTAAATTGCTTTGAAGCAATTTTCACGCTAAAAGATGAAAATGGTTTTCGTGAAAACAGGGAGGAATCATTCAGCAATTGTCGTTTCGGACGTCCCCATTGACAACTGAGGCAAATAGCTGTTTGGGGCAGAAATATATATGTAAATTGCTTTGAAGCAATCTTACACACTAAAAGATCAAAAATGGCTTTCGTGAAAACAGGAGGAATCAAGGCATGTTTACGTCCCAGTTGCAAACTGAGGCAAATAGCTGTTTGGGGCAGAAATATATATGTAAATTGCTTTGAAGCAGTCTTACACACTAAAAGATCAAAAATGGTTTTCGTGAAAACAGGAGGAATCAAGGCATGTTTTTTGGGGGTCTACTTTTCAACAGAGCTTTTACAAGTATATTTTTTGTCAAATTACTGGCAACAAATTTTTAAAAAAGTTTAGCAAACTTAAAAACAAAAAACATTAAAGTAGCCATAAATTATTAACTTTAGCATTGGAAATGTTGTAAACTTTGTACTCCAACACAAAAACTGCTATTAATAGAGCGGCCGTTCAGAAACATCTTGAAAGCAATAACAATATGTGGTTAGTCACTTTTAGGGTCGTCATAGCAGGTTAAGCATATTCCTAAACCAAAGCATAGGCATTGAGAAATGTGTAAGCCAATTATCCAGGGCAATAAATATAGTCTAAAATCCAAGCCTACTTTTTTCAGTTTCACCAGAAAACGGGACAGCTCTAAAAAGTAACATGTGCCAGAAATGATAACATAACCTAATGAACTATAAATTGCTAGCTATCGAAACTTGGAGTTACGCAACTGCCAACTCCTTGTTCCAACAAGTTCAATTTATCTCGTCAACTCATAGGTCTTGGTAAGAAAAACGTTCACGTTTTACTAAACCTAGGCTTACATATTTTCAATACGATGTATTCAAATACTGCCTTATTGCGTTAAAAGTAAAATTTTGTAACAAAAAAGCAATCGTCAGTTTCACAAAAACAGAATACACCAGTGAACACGAGATTGGAGTGGTCAAGTAACTTAAGACAGATCTTCGGAACTATTGTTACCGTGTAAATTTTAGATCAGTTAACAGTAAAAAACTAAAACTTTTTTATATAATCTATATTTGAAAATGAATCAGTGAAACGATTTTACTACCAAAACAGTATCAAAGAAAATACAAAGTACTTTGATGAATTTTGCTAAATTTTGGTACAAAACTAAAAAAATACCTGCGGGTTTTGAAAGTTTAAAAAAAATAAATAAAAATATAAAAATAGCTTCAGCGATATCGACTCCCAGTTGAAACCGTGCGCATTTATATGACTATTTTAATATACATTATAACATTTATGGATAATATTAATATAAAAGCGCTATGGTTGGTAAAAATGATCCGCGTCACAGGAAATAACCTGCAAGCGGTATCAATTTTGGAAATGACAATTTATGCAATAATTTTAAATCCAGCGGCGTAGTCAGGATTTCATGCCGTGAGGGTACAACGGATTTCGTAGACAATTCTAAAGCTTGTAATGTATAACTGTCGTTTTTCTTGTCTATCCATAAGATTCGGATATTGATATATGCCCATTATCCCACTTTTTGTACGTGCCCTTGTTTCTATCCTGTGACCAGGGCCATGGCAGCCGTTCCTCATACCTCCCATTTAGGGGCCCCGCCTCTAAAAGAGGCCACCACCATAACAAGATTTTAAACAAAAAATTTGAAAATTATTTTGATCATCGCAAAGGGTCACCAGCCTGGAATTTTACGCACCTTCCACTCTAGCATTCTCCGGCCCTGCCCGTCACTTGTGTGACTAAATTTCCACAGTGTTTCGCATATTCTCAACACAACCAGAAATATAATTGCGGATAAATTTTCTTCACCAAAATACATTCAATCATTAGAATTTATGTCCCATGAAAAGATCACGGGCGGAACGTTTATCTGTGAGACTAATCTTAAACTTTAGACAAATTTGTTGCTTAGGCTTAGGCTTGGGCTTAGGTATAAGCTTATTCTTACGCTTAGGTTTAGGCTTATGATTAGGCCTAGGCATATGCTTGTACTACTGTTACGGCCCTGTTCTATACATTGACCGAATTTATACCGTGAGTTTTGCAATATAATGTATTATAGCTTCGGTTTATTTTTGATTGCTCCCAAAATGGTGTCCCAAGCTTACACGCTGCGCCCAGCAGGTTATTCGGTGAAATGATGCAAAATTTTAAATTGAATACTATCCTCAAAAAGATTGGTATCATATGATATAGGAAATTTTCTGATAGGACCTATTTCGCATAGGCACCATTAATATCTACCTACCTGGGTACCAGCCATTCATGAGCGCCACCAAAATTATTCGAGGTTGGTTTGGGCAAGTGAGATTTTGACCAAAACGTATAATAGATGACACTGTGACATCACTAAGCCATATTTTTACGCCTATATAAATCAGAAGCTACGGAATGTAGGGGAATGCAGCTGACACGGTTGCACGTTTTTTTTCTAGCGCCCACACTAACACTAAAAAACACGAATAAGGAATTTTTCAATACAATAAAAAAGGATTTGTAGTTATGAAAAACCAAACAATTTGTCGTAAAAACATTATGTTTGCCATTTCGCATACAAATTAATCTCTTTTATATGAAGTTCACCAAAATGCATAAAAACGGGTTGGATTGCAGTCAATGTAAGTTGTAATCATAACCTATCTTAACTATAAGGGCTTGCCTAAAATAAGACTTACTCAAAACCTAAGCCTTAGCCTAAAGCGTAAACAAAACCTAATTCTACGGCCTAAGCCTTAAAGTCTAAAGTCAAGTTAAACTTTCAAAGTGAAACTTCAGTCAATTGAAAGATAAACAATAGCAAGAAAACAGATCAATTGATTAGATTTTGCCACAAATATCATTCTTTTTTTCTGAACATTAAAACCTACAGTACAAAATGTCGTAAATATAGACGCTTTTCACCATTTTACTTCCACTCATGTCTTTATTGCAAAGGTCAGCAGGTTCTGGTATTATTTTGCCAGCAACGAAATCAACGAAACGTGTAAAACGCGACAAATTTTATGCATTAGGCTATTTCTTTTACTGATCAAAATATCGCGTAATACACATTTTTATACTGGTCTATCTGTTCTCTAACGTAGGTATGATATAGAAAACACAGTGTGAGCTTCAGATGAACCAGTTGCTATGTAAAATTTACAGCGCGACATGTTTTATGGAGGACACATAGTCACCTACTGCAGTGGCCAGAATAAGAGGGATCATTAGAAGCGGTCCTCATTCTGAGTCCCAATCAATAGGAGTCCGTGAGGAGTTCGTTAGCAGATAGAGTAACTAAACCTTATTTAGAGTTCATAAATGTCAATTATGCCTAATTGTAGTGCATAACTGACTCCAGGACCAAATAAAGCGGAGTGAAAAACTTTAAAGCATATAAGTATTGTGGTGGCGTTCGGTGCCGTCAACGTGGCATTTGCAATAGGCAAAAACGGCAAGTTGATTTTTGAACATTTTTGTACAGGAAAACCAGCTTCTTCGAGCCCAAATCCAGAGTTCACAGCTGACAGAATCAACGTGAACATTTTTAATTCACGTTGTGCCTAGGGACTAGTTGTCGATAGTCAAAGTAAAAACGAGTTAGATTGTAACTATTCACGCCTGTTTAATAAATTATAAACAGGACAATAATTCGTTTTGATAAGCTATACTGTAAAATTCAATTCGTGCGTTCATATAATTTTCGAAAAGCAAGCAAGTAAAAATTCTCATTAAATATTAGTCTCCCCCTCTTATTCGGATCACTACAGTAAGTACATGCGCCCAGGTGTGAACTGTAAAAACTTAAACATACACATACGGTGGTGCGCCACTGAAACCAAAAACCTAATTACATCAGTGTGTCAGAAAATTGCGTTGTCGTGTGCAATCAAGATCTATTAAACCGTATACTCAAATGTGTGTCGCACCTATCATTGAAACACGCTAGTGTTTACAATATACGTTTCAAGCATTGAGAATGCACGCTTTTTGAAAGTTTTGCAGAATGTTCTCTGCAGGAAAGCAGAGCTGGGATGAGGTAACTTACGTATAGAATATCCTAATTAGCCGCTTCGACACCATACACAAATTGGACAGCTAAACGTCTCATTTAAGTTGTTATTAAAAGTTTGGCTTTTGTAATTTTTCGAAAAAATTGTATTACAAATATGTAATTACCATAGCTAGTCGATATTATTGTGTGATGCTAATGACACCGTGCAAAAGATTACGTGTCCTTGCGATGTTGGTTCTACTGAAATTTCTAACTAGACAGTAATATTTTGTAATAACCTCCCATGCATTATGGCTTAGAACAGGCTGCTTTTTGGTGGATTGCAATGGAGCAAGTGTACGCTTTAGACTTATATTTTGTTTAGGCTTAGGCGTACGCTTAGGAGTAGTCTTAGCATAAAACATCACCGTATCCCATGTAAAAGAAAGAAACTAGGTAAAAGTGCTCCTAGAAGGGACAGATTGTGATATGTTACGCTTGAAGCATGTGAAAGAGTTTAAACAAGGGTTAGTTAGACCATAGATCAGCAGGTAATGCTTATAATATTAGCTCCATAACTTCTATGAAAATAGTTGTCATCTATACCTTTGACGGCTGTCTTTCAGTGTTAACACGCTTGCGGTCAGTGAAACAAGAAACATATGGGCCCAACAAACTTTCATCTGTTAAGCTATATATCGACATTATGGGTTTTCAAGGCGTTCTAAAGTACAACTCTCAACATGCCTTTCGTATAACAGTCAGTTGCTTTTCAAAGTTATCTCAATTGAGCGCCTGCAGAACATGTTCTTTGAAATATTTTGCAACGTTTGAATGGTATTTTCTAGATGAATAGCTTAAATATGTCACGGCACAGAACACAATTTGGAAAAGTTTCTCGACTTCACAACATCAAATTGTCATGGTAAAAATAGGTAAAATAGTCGAGCACGCATGCGTGACTTCGAAAATCAATAGACGCAATTTGAAATCTTGCAATATTGAAATATTTACTAATCAAATTTTAGAAACATAAATATTTTAAAACTCAGAAAATATTCTCTTCCAATGAAGAATGCTAGATTTTAGATCACTTATAAACTGAACATTGTAAAACCCAACAAACGCTAAAATTAAGCTGATAGGTGATGTCCGCTGCGCCCATATGTTTCTTCTTTCACTGACCGCAAGCATGTTAACACTGAAAGACAGCCGTCAAAGGTATAGATGACAACTATTTTCATAGAAGTTATGGAGCTAATATTATAAGCATTACCTACTGATCTATGGTCTAATTAACCCTTGTTTAAACTCTTTCACACGCTTCAAGCGAAACATATCACAATCTGTCCCTTCTAGGGGCACTTTTACCGAGTTATTGATTGTTGTGATATGTCTTGTCTTTCAAATCAGTGAATGGTGGGCTTGCAAAAATCAGCAAGTTTTTTTAATTTCGTGTACCCTACCCTACTTGTGTACAAATTTTGAGATCCGCGACTACAGGAGTTCATCAGAAGCTATTAATACCAAATACATGGTAACTATGATCGATTTTTTGGTAAAGGTCAAAGAGAAGTATTTCATTATGATATGTTCGTGTCTTGTGTTGATGCGCGTACCTACATAATTAATATATGAACCATTTTGTAGGTTCCTTGAATTTGAGAGTGTTGTTAACGCATTGTTTTTTGAAAAATTCATTATTCAGCCGCTAAAACATTAAGCTAAGAGGGGTCGGATAAGAACGTTTATTGAAAAACGAAAACGTACCCTGGATGATATCAATGAACAATGGACTTTGATACAATAACACGTCTTGTTATTTTTAATACCGTAAAAATCATTGAAACACGCTAGTGTTTACAATATGTTTCAAGTATCGAGAATGCACGCTTTTTGAAAGTTTTGCAGAATGTTCTCTGCCTGTAGGAAAGCAGAGCTGGAATGAGGTAACTTACGTATAGAATATCCTAATTAGCCGCTTCGACACCATACACAAATTGGACAGCTAAACGTCTCATTTAAGTTGTTATTAAAAGCTTGGTTTTTGTAATTTTTCGAAAAAATTGTATTACAAATATGTAATTACCATAGCTAGTCGATATTATTGTGTGATGCTAATGACACCGTGCAAAAGATTACGTGTCCTTGCGATGTTGGTTCTACTGAAATTTCTAACTAGACAGTAATATTTTGTAATAACCTCCCATGCATTATGGCTTAGAACAGGCTGCTTTTTGGTGGATTGCAATGCAGCAAGTGTACGCTTTAGACCTATATTTTGTTTAGGCTTAGGCGTACGCTTAGGAGTAGTCTTAGCATAAAACCTCACCGTATCCCATGTAAAAGAAAGAAACTAGGTAAAAGTGCCCCTAGAAGGGACAGATTGTGATATGTTTCGCTTGAAGCATGTGAAAGAGTTTAAACAAGGGTTAGTTAGACCATAGATCAGTAGGTAATGCTTATAATATTAGCTCCATAACTTCTATGAAAATAGTTGTCATCTATATCTTTGACGGCTCTCTTTCAGTGTTAACACGCTTGCGGTCAGTGCAAGAAGAAACATATGGACCCTGCGGACATCACCGATCAGCTTAATTTTAGCGTTTGTTGGGTTTTACAATGTTCAGTTTATAAGTGATCTAATTTAGTATTCTTCATTGGAAGAGGATATTTTTTGAGTTTTAAAATATTATGTTTCTGAATCATCAAATTGTCATGGTAACAATAGGTAAAATAGTCGAGCACGCATGCGTGACTTCGAAAATCAATAGACGCAATTTGCAATCTTGCAATATTGAAATATTTACTAATCAAATTTTAGAAACATAAATATTTTAAAACTCAAAAAATATTCCCTTCCAATGAAGAATGCTAGATTTTAGATCACTTATAAACTGAACATTGTAAAACCCAACAAACGCTAAAATTAAGCTGATAGGTGATGTCCGCTGGGCCCATATGTTTCTTCTTTCACTGACCGCAAGCGTGTTAACACTGAAAGACAGCCGTCAAAGATATAGATGACAACTATTTTTAAAGAAGTTATGGAGCTAATATTATAAGCATTACCTTCTGATCTATGGTCTAACTAACCCGTGTTTAAACTCTTTTACATGCTTCAACCGAAACATATCACAATTTGTCCCTTCTAGGGGCACTTTTACCTATTTCTACTCTCATGCCCGTAGCTAACTCACCTTGCTAGAGCTGGCAAAAAATTTTCAATAAAAATGTTTTCGTTGACTTACAACTTTTACAAGCAAGATTGAAAATATTCTAGAGGGAGGGATGCAAAACGTGTTGCTAGGCCAAGAGAGTTTTTTAAAATTTACATTTACGAACAAGAATTCATTTTAGTTCTAAATTCATCGCTTTGATTGTATAAAGCCACCGTTAACTGTTGTTTATCAGTTAACTTGAATATTTCAAGTTTGCTAAAAATTTTGGTTTGGGTCTGGTTGCAACAATTGACTATGCGTACAAGTTCGGTGTTAATTAGGTTGCAACCGAAGGTTAAAAAGACCGAAGCCGGAAGCCGGAGGACAACAAAACTTGCCAGACCCGGACATGGAGCCGAAGGTGAAGCAAAATTAAGCATTTATAATGATGTTTACTCCGTTAAATTTCGCAAATATCTGTTCTGTGTTGCTATTAAATCGTTTGGATTCCGGTTATTTTCTTTACGAAATATCGGCAATTTTTTTACCCGAAACTGTGCCAAGAGTAAAAACGAAACGCGCTGTACCGATAAATTTCGTAAAAGTGTGTACAATTTTTACTACCGAAATTGCCGGAACCTCCGCCAACGCTTGTACCAAAGCCGGAGCTGGAGGTCAATTGTCTGCCAGAGTCAGACGCAAATCTACGGTTGTACCCTGTGTAAATAAATTTTTGACTTTAAATTTTGAAATATTTCAAAAATCTCATTTTTTTGGATAGACATCGTTTGTGCCAAACACCCCTATGAAACAAAAGTGCCCCACACCACTGAGACTGATTCTAGCAACACTGATAAAAGAAACATCTCTTATTTCGTATCCCTAATGCATTTTCGTAGCTAAAGACGGGTGATACTCGTGTTTTTGTAATTTTTCACAATAATTTTTTTCCCATCGATAAGTAATCATGGCGTTTGAAGGTATTATATTTTGATGCTAATGTGGGCTCATAGCCAAAGGGAGACAGGGGGGGCTAGCGTTCTAAAAAATTTTAATCCTCCAAACATTATATTTTCAACCTTGCTTGTAAGACAACAAAAACCCTTGGATGCCGTTTCCGAAAAATTGTTAGCCCTCATACCAAGGCGAGCTGGCTAACGGAGCTGTGTTAATGTTCCTATAGCATCATTTATACAACACAATGCCTGATTCATATATATACAACACAATGCCTAATAGTATACAGTTGTTTGTCAATTTTCGGCAAGGTAAATCAAACTGAGGCAGAACGAATCAGGAAATTTTGCGTTTACTGAATACCAGACGGATTGGATCTAAATAATTCTCGGCTACGCCATAGCCGAGTTCATAAAATTAAGGCAGAGCCCACTGTCTCTAATATAAACAATGCATTGTGCCAACTCGATGTATATGTATACCGCTCAAGTAGACACATTCATCAGCAAAATTTTTTAACAAGATTTTTTCACCTCAAACTGTTATTGCCTTGTTTCGCGTCGTATATGTGCTGAATAAATATTTTTAGCGCGAAAAAAATGGCTCAATTTAGCTAAGTAGTTTATGGCCCGCAATGAACTCGAAATGGTGTCAGTTTGTGAAAAATATCGGTATATATTTCAGTTGCAATAACACTGATGCAAAGATTGAACTTATAAACTTCCGAAAAAATTCCGTTGCTGACAGCGAGGCCGAAGTGGAACGGGGCGTACATAAGAGAAGCGATAGCGGGAATATACCTTTCGAAAGTTTTGCATTTTTAACAGGATTGCGAATAACCTTCTGGAACCCAGAGACCGAAAAACTTCCTTTTACGAGATGCAAATTAAATTTTTTCAGTCAAAATTGATGAAGCATTTTTCCACCGGAACAGCTTCAAGTTTACATTGTTTTCATGAAGTCCATAAATTGCCAAATGTTAATTATATAAGCCTGCCTGTTGAGGTAGAGTGGAACCGGAAAATTAAAGACTGAAAAGTTTATGCGTATGCTGTTAGGCTTAGCTAGGATATTCGATATTGCAACTATGTCCATTGAATTAACGGTTATTTGTCTTGTATCAAAACTTAAGCGATAATGTAAGGTTATCTTTATAAGAATGTACTTTTAAAACTAAGTATGTTTTAACGTTTCGAACTCAACTGGATTTGGTGCTGGAGTCATTTATGCACTATATTTTGAAGTAATGGACATTTATAGACTCTAATTAGAATTTAGGGACTCTATCAGTTTACGGCCTCTGATTATGGATACGGACTCCTACTGATTGAGACTAAAAATGGGATCCCTTGGGGCCCCTATATTACTCGGGTCACTACAGTAATGATCAGGAACGGAACGTTTTTCTGTGGGACTGCAACAGAGTAAGCTTAACCTTTAGACTATTTTTTGCTTAGGCTCAGGCGTAGGCTTAGATATAATTTTATTATTACGCTTAGGCTCAGGCTTAAGCTTTGAATAAGCTTATACTACTGTTTTGACAGGAATAAATTATTCCGTAACTTTTGGACGTGAAACAACGGCTCCCATGCCCCTATCGGTAGTACGCCGTTGTTCTGGCAACACCCACGGCTTTTATGCCGACCAATCGCCCAAACCCACATTCTAGGATATGTTTCAAATAAACTAAATGATTTAGGAAACCATCATATGTCAAATCATTGAAACCAGAGTTCATTCTCAGGCAAAATATTATTTTTCACCGTTAAATATTTGAAAACCGCTCATTCAATAACAAATTCTACAAGTAGGCAGGTATGTATTTTGCTACTAAAAGCTGTTCAGATCCCAGCAAATATATTGACGATGAAGTCTACATTTTCAAGCGATGCTGCTGTCAACTGCAAACCAGCTGTTTGATGCATAAAATTTTTTCTTCAATGATGTTTGTTTGCGAAAACCAACAGCCGGTGAAGTTAACCTCTTGCGATTGCCCACGTAGTTGTGAAGACGAATCAACTTAGTCTGAGTTAGGACTATCAGATCTTGAAGGTCCTGAGGTAATTCAACTCATTTTTGGTTTAGTGAATCAAATCACCCGGAATCAACTTAGCTCAGAGTGAGTTAATGTTTACTTAACTTAAAAATTAACTTGCTATCCGCGTTGATTAATTAACTCATTGGAATTTACAGTATAGAGATGAAATTTTGCTTTCAAACTGGCATCTTATAAAAAACGAATTGCAATTTTAGTAATTTTTCAATTTAAGCAAAGTGTGTACAATTTTTGACGAAATTTAGTCTGCCGTACTTGCGCCAGAATTCAGCAGTGGAAGACACAGAAAGAAAGCGTGGGCGACCACCAGTTTTTTATGAGAAAATGATAAGGTTCCTCCTACCTACAAATATTTACTTTTGAGCAACGGAAATAATGTCCGGCTCGCGCTCCCCCGTCAGAAATTTTTAGATCCGCCACTTGGGTCCAGTGCTGGTGAAAAAACAAAACAACCTGCAATGGGATATTTAATATAACGGAAATTTGACGGCCTGGTGTATCAGGAAGAGAATTTTGTAGAGACAAAACAAGAGCTCTTTAACTGGCTATACAAAACCCTTCTGAATCCTCGAGGTCAGAGTTGTTTTCTCACTCGCTACGCTCTTTCGAACAATGGCTCTTTTTTGTCAAAGTGCAAGCCACCCGGCGTTTGCCCAAAAAATGACCATATTTTGATATTTTTTGCATATTTGAGCTTCTCGAGACCATCCTTCAATTATTCCACATTGAAATCTGAATTTTTAAAAAGTTTCAATTTTTCGGTTCATAATTGTCAAAGCCTTAGGCAATTCATATATCATTCGACGCAACTTATCACGTTAAGTTCAAAGGTGAAAGTATTTTTGTTGCTAGACCACCATCAGTGCCTGAGATATGGTCAAATAAAACTGATATGGCGCTTTGTAAATCCGGAGCAAGAGAAACAAAACAGTAATTTGATCATGATAAGGCACTAATGGTCGTTAACAACATTCGACTTAGCGTGGTAAGATTCGCCGAGTGATATATAAATTGCTTAACGTTTTGGCAAATACTATTTCAGTCCCAAGGGAGTTTCCTGGCTGGAACCTAAAAATCGAATTTTTTGAAATTACTAAAAAATGAAATCTAAAATTGCAAAACAAAAATTAGCCTTCAAAAAGATTTAAGATTGCGTAAAATTTCAATAAATCTAAACGATTAACGTCACAGAGTGCGAGCGTATATTTATTAAGTGTAAGTTACAATTTCCACCAAAATCCGTGAAATTTAATGCTGTCACATGGCTCTCTGGTTTTAGCAAAGACGTTTAATTGGCACCACATTTATGAAATATAATACGACTCTAAGTTTATATGGCATAAGGCCATATATTAAACAGTGACGTAAATTGTTTCAAGCGACACACATATGCCCATGTTCTCACAGTCAGTTTAGGGCGGCGCTCGTACTTGCTATGCGCGGCTAGCGTTGCCGTTCGTCGACGTCCGCCATTGGCTATCCCCATGCGATATAGGACGCGAGTAATCAATGTACCATAATGATTATTAAGTTTTAGCCAAAGGATTTCAACAACGCACTCGATATTTGTTCCAATTTTCTAAACCACTAATTTGTCATTTATAGACAACCGCTGGCCAATGTTAAGTCCAGGGCCGTAACAGTAGTAAAGCATATTCCTATTTCTAGCCTAAGCCTAAGCGTAAGAATTAGCTAATACTTAATACTAAGCCTAAACCAAAGCATAATCAAAAAATAGTCTATAGGCTTAAACTTACGTCAACACAGCCCCGCACAAAAACGTTCGGCCCCTGATGATTACGGGGGACCAGACCGCCAAAGCGCAGACCATAAACCACGCACAATTATATAAAATTATTTTGATATTCACTGGCGAACTTACGATTTGGGGCCTCATATTGGTTTGCTCCAGAACAGAAACCAAAACCAAAATTTTTATTTATAATTTAGTAATAACAACGGTTGGATGCTGTAACAAACATGCTTCACCCTCGAGCTTTTTCACTATTACGTATGTATGCCATTGCTGTCGTTTTAGAAACTTCTAGATCCACCACACTGCAGGAAATGGTGAGTCAAATTGACTCTCTCCGAAATAGGCTTTTCCTGACTACAAGAACTGAGTCAAAATTCGGCTCCGCCATAGAGGCAAATTGGACTCAAAATAACTCTGTGGTGGAGTCAAATTTTGACTCAGTTTGTGTAGTCAGGACAAGCCCATTTCGGAGAGAGTCAATTTGACTCACCAATCTTTTGCAGTGCATTGTTGATGTTTTAACAACTGTGTAATAAAATGTAAGTCTTGTTCTATTGGAAGTAAGATCGTTTTCGTAGTTGCTGAGTTTAAAACCATTTAAAAATATTAATCAACTCGTTGCGTGTGGAAAAAAATTTAAAAATATAATTTAATAAAAGGTTCTACCTAATTTGCTATAAATTATAATTTGAAACCCAAAAACACGGACACAATTTACGAAATGCGTAGATAAAACTTAATTGATTAATGTAATCTCTTGGTGACAACTTGAAAATTGAAGTTTTAAAAATCTGTACTGTAAAATACATACGCTGTTGTAAAAATTTTAGCTTCAAATTAAAAAAAATTATGGAAAGCATGTAAATTAATAAAATACCGTCATAAATTCTGGATGCCGCAGGAATAGTTTATGCATAGTGCATTCCTGCTTCGACACCAGTTGTTTGTTGTACTGTAGTGACCCGAATAAAAAGCGAACGTGTACTAATGAAATCGGTTCAATAACTACGTCAGAATCAGTTGGAGTGCGGTTCCTTAAAAAGATTCCATAAAATGGATTGTGTAAGAAATCCTGTAATTAGAGTCAATAAATGTCATTCGTTAAAGTCTACATAAGCTTTAAAAGTATATTCTTGTCCTTTAACTTATAAAAATTAGCACAAGTGAAAGATAAGGTTTAGATAACAGGGGGAATTTGAAAAATAAATACCAATCTTTAACTGAATAGGAGGTCCTTTAAGATTCAGCCCGTTTTGATATGAACCGCTACAGTATTAAAGTTGAAGCACTATAAAGTGAAGCTATGCACCTTGTCTTGCTTTATTTCAAATGGGGACACATGGGGTTAACTGTCATTAACTCAATGTATGACTAATTTGAGGCAATTCGCAGCTAGGTGCCAAATACTGTTGCTAAAAGTATCCGAAGATTTCAAACTGTAGAGATGGGTCCGCTTAAAAATTTTAGTTTCTTAAGCCTGCGACCTAAACATACGCTTAACTTTTAACACAAACCAACGTGAAAAACTAAGTAAATATATACTGTAGTGACTCGAGTATTAGGGAGAGGTAATAAGAGGGAGGGGTCCCTAAACCCTAATTGGAGTCCATAAATGTCAATTATCACTAATTGAAGCGCATTACTGACTAGTGGACCAAATAATCATTGAGTTCGAAATTTTAAAGTGCACTTAAGTTTTGAAAGCAACATTCCAATGTATAACCTTGCATTACCGATCAAGCTTTTGATGTAATGCAAAAAGCGTTTAATTCAATGGATAGTTGCAATACCGGATATATCAGTAAGGAAGGGTGGCGGAGGGCTGGTTGAAAATAAATAAAAGGCCGTAACCGAATAACAAGGGGGGTTCCCTCTGGAGAGGCCAAATAAATATCAGCCACCAACTCTTATTAGGGTCACTACAGTACACTCGTAGTTTTGCTTTTCTCTATTGTTTCTAAGGACGAGTTATAGCGTTGAATATATACAAGAGAAGTTTCTAAACAGCTTACGATTTAATTTAACGATAAAAAAGACAATAAAACATCGATACGAGGAAGAATATGTCCTGAGGCTTAAAGATGTATCGCACATAATACACGTTTTACTATCTATTGATACGTCATTAGATTGCCCCTGGAATCACTATTAGTTTGCTGCAGAGTACAACTGGAAGTCTGTCTCCACCTCCAGCAAAAATATATTTCCAGCTTCAGTAGAATTTCTGTTAGAAGTTCCGGCACTTTCAAATTCCAGTAGTGAAATTTTGCATAGTTTTACAAAACTTTACTGTATTTCGTTTCAACTTGTGGCACAATTTAGAGGAGAAAATTGCGGAAATTTCGTAACAAGTAAGCGTAAAACCAAAAGATTTCACAACACCAATAGATATATTTGCTAAAATTAGCATATTGAACATCATTTTAACTGCCTAGCTAATTTCGCCTCTCCTCATGGTTCACCTCCGGCTCCGGGTGTATCCGGTTGCACCATAGTTTGCCGTAACACAAGGGAGGATTCAGGTGAATCTCACAGATGAGCTCCTTCGAAAATGGTGTTTTGGAATTGTATACACAGAAGCAATAAACTTTTTAATTGAAGCGTTCAATATTCCACGTAATTCCGCTTGTTCTGACTTGATTAGCGCCTACAATATGGCATGCGTTTTAGCTTCCGCTAGCGTTCAGTTCCTTAAGAACGACTATTTCAGACCGTCACTATTACAACTAGTGATGTATCCTTAATTTTCAATTCTTCAAAATGCCGCTCAAAACACAATTCATTACTTAGTTGCATTGTGTTCAGTATTATGTAAAATCCACAATATCATACGTACACCAAGTAACTTTAGATTGATGACTGATAATCATTGAATCCACAAGTGCTTTTAATTGCTATGCCATCGAAGCCAAAACGCTTCAGCATTGACGTATACTGACGTCCAAAGTGTTGTTTCAATGAAAGATATCACATTTCGGTGAAGTTTTTCTCAAGCGAAGCTTTGCAAATGATTCTGATGCGACAATTTTACCATCTAAATTTATTCTATGTCATCAAAACTCCACACTTCAAATACAAAAGTTCTAAAATTGAAACTGCACAATTTTTAACTCCGATGTATAGCTGCAAGTCATAGAGTTTCTTTTGTAACTGCCGCTACCCAAATCAAGCGTTAGGACCGTGTACACTTTGGCCATACGGACTGTGTTTTGCATACACACTTCAACCAATCGCATCGTCTCATGTCGCCCGCCGGCAAACTGAATAAAACATTTTTTTTGGCTTTTCGACAGTTAAGACAATGTATAGAACTGTGCCGTAATAGTAGTACAAGCATATACCTAAGCCTATGTTTAAGCCTAAACGTAAAAATGAGTCTATACCTAAGTTAACCAATGTATAGATCTGGCACGGAATCAAATCAAGCGTTAGGACCGTGTACACTTTGGCTCCGCGGACGGTGTTTTGCATACACACTTCAACCAATCGCATCGTCTCATGTCGCCCGCCGGCAAACTGAATAAAACAGTTTTTTTGGCTTTTCGACAGTTAAGACAATGTATAGAATTGTGCCGTAATAGTAGTACAAGCATATACCTAAGCCTATGCTTAAGCCTAAACGTAAAAATGAGTCTATACCTAATTAACCAATGTATAGATCTGGCACGGAATGTTTTGCTGTGGGACTGGAATATAGCTTTAGCTATTAAGACTCTGTTGCAGTCCCGCATTAAAACATTCCGCACCTGTAACAATATTACCTTACTCTGGGCTCACGATAGGCACTGCCTTACTGATCTGAAGTTTTAGTCTTTATGATATTAAGTTTATGCTTACGAGCAAGCTTTAGGCTTAGGCTAGGATTTATGCTTAGCTAGGTGGAGTGGCGTCTACAAGCCACGGTTAAAATTTCTTGATGGACAAACCAAATTTGCGGGCAAAGACTTGCTGATAACGTTGTTTTATGTTTAGAAACACACAATCTAAGTGGTATTTGTGAACAATTTAAATTTACCAAGCGTTATAACAATGAACGGTGTATCAGTAATTTGGTGCAATTGTGTAAAATAGGTATGATCCAAATTTTGACTTGGTTTTCTGCAGTATGAATGCCAAAGGCGCATATAAAAGGGTATGGAGTGGATGTATAAGGTTTGCAAACTCAATTAGTCGTTTAGTTAAAAGTATTATTTTTGGAAAAAAGTCTTAACTACGAACTCTTTTACCAATTATTTTAGAGCAAATGAAGTTTGGGTAGCGTTCAGAATCGCAGCAGCTCTCATCTAAAAATAATATATAATGGTAAAAGAAACCTTGCGGACCAATCGAACAAGAAGTAAAAGCAATTTTGGTAAGAACGTATGCGTAAAAATGTGGTGTCTACAAGAAAACAAAGAATTTTGTCTCCGAAAAAAACAGAATGACCGCGATCCGGTGGACCCCGCATCCCTGAGGGCTCAAACGTGTACTCGTTTTTGAGCGACCACACACCAATTAGCATGATCATAATACGACTCAATAATTTCAAGATCCGAAATCCCTGCCACAATAGACTCCAGTTCTCCTCGTCGAAATACGTGATAATATCGATAGAACGTATTTTGGCCACCGCCTGGCAAGCCTAAACCGTAGCTATCCGCTAGTTCCTCCTGAGAATGTGCTTTAATTACTGTTGCTTCTGCGTTTTTAATTTGGGACGTCTTCACGTTTGATGTCATTGAGGTATCGTTTGTTTCTCCCGGCCACCCGGAGTCCTTGTGGCAGTCCATTGATAAATGTCGCCCGGACACTCGCTGATTTCCGCAAGTTTGCTGATTTGACTGTTCTTCGTTTGATCCTAAGCGAACCATGCGGCCCCCAAAGCGACGTGGGTCAGATCTTAGCTTGGGGGTGTTCGGAACCGACGTTGCAGATCGTCCAAAGACAGCGGATTTTTCTTGGTGATGTTTCGCCTGTGTCCTGAATCCGTTTGATTTTCCTCGGTGGTCACTTTGTTGGTCATCTATTTCAGGAAGTTGATTTAGACCTTTATGGCATTGAGCTTCGCGCTGCGCAGCCCGTGACTGACCATTGCTTTGTAATGTAACATTCAATACGATGTTGTTGTTGTTGTTGTTGTTGTTGTTGTTGTTGTTGTTGTTGTTGTTGCGCGGTTGTTGTGCAGCAGAGCTTGCGCACAATTGCACTGAACGTATTTCGGATTGCTTTTCAGGTGTTGCAAGGAGCGTTAGTGAATCTGAGTATGTGGCTGCGACAAATGTTTCGGCGAATTCTCGCTGGAAAATAATATAATCATTAATATTGATCACGCGGCGAGTTTCAAAAAATATACTACAAATAAATATTATTAATTTACAAAACAACGTGATTCTGTTATGGTTTTAGCGTTTTAACTTTACGGCTTTTACGTGACAACGGCGGAGGGGGGTGGCTTCGGTGTTTTGCTGCTGCCCACACGGGTCCACAATAAAAAGGCATTGTTTTG
Source organism: Enoplolaimus lenunculus (assembly GCA_030248215.1). Taxonomy (NCBI): domain Eukaryota; kingdom Metazoa; phylum Nematoda; class Enoplea; order Enoplida; family Thoracostomopsidae; genus Enoplolaimus; species Enoplolaimus lenunculus. Next base: position 17,552 of record JASANG010002462.1, read on the forward strand.
TCGCAAAATGTGAATAAGAAAATTTTGAAAATACTTTAAAAGAATACTCGTCGTCTATATGTAGCACCTTTTTTGTATCTGGTTCATAAAGTCAAATTTCTAAGCCATGGTAAAACGGGTCGACGTAAATAATTGCCTGTAAAACCTAATTTGATACTGAAATCGTTACCGAACCTTACATGCCCGTATGGTGGCATGAAGTTGGCAGGGTGCATTTTTCAGAAATCATGAAACCAAAATTAATTGTTATCCCGGTTGGCTAGCCCGTCAAGACCTGGTTACCCCCATTTAATTCCGCTAGTATAATCAACAGTTTGGCCTAATTCATAATGTAATAATAAGCAAAAACTATATATTACAATTATTTCTTCAACGATTGCGGCTTGATCATATCCGAGCCATAGTGAAATGCGTCGGCGTAATCGATTTGCATTCCAAATCCGTGTTGTCAACGATACCCTGGTTTGCTGGTCAGACACCGTTTGGTTGCCATAATTTTTCACCGTATGAGCCAGTTTTTGGTCCGTTATGGTTTGGTTTGAATTCAGATTTGAAGACTGATTGTTGCCAACTGCACTTTCGTTCGGGTTTGAAGCGCTGCTATTGACTGTTTTGACTGCGTTGTCAGTATTAACCACTCCCGATTCTACAAAATCGAAGAATTTTTTATTGCAAAAGCCGCATAGTGTATCGTTTGGTTAGTTGATTGGTTTCTTTTGTTTATTTTACGTCTATTAGTTTCTTAAGCTTTCTTGTTTGTTTGTTTGTTTGTTTGCTGATTTATTTGTTTTCTTGTCTTCTTATTTACGTGATTGTATGTTTGTTTAGCTGTTTGTGTGTTTGTTTACTTGACTGTTTTTCGTTTGCTTGTTGGTTTGTTTTCTTGCTTGCTTGCTTCCTGGCTGGCTTGTTAGTTAGTTAGTTAGTTAGTTAGTGAGTTAGTTTGTTAGTTTGTTAGTTTGTTAGTTAGTTAATTAGTTGTTAGTTTCTTTCTTTCTTTCCTTTTTTCTCTTTTTTTTTCTGTCTTCCTTTATTTGTTGGTTTGTTTGTATGTTGGTTGGTTGGTTGTTTCTTTATTTGCCCGCTTGCTTGTTTGTTTCCTGGCTAGCTTGTTAGTTAGTAAATTATAGTTAGTAAATTTGTTAGTTAGTTTAGTTTAGTTTAGTATGTTTGTTTCGTTCGTTCGTTCTTTCTTTCTTTTTTTGTCTTCGTTTGTTGTTTGTTTGTTTGTTTCTTTCTTTCTTTCTTTAACAAACTTTTGTACTTACTGACGCTCGTAAGGCGTCAATATATCAAAATTACGACAACCTCCAAAGCTTAGAATAAGCCAATCATCGATATCTTGCCTGCTACAGCTATTAATCAACGACAGTATATTTACCTGTTTGCGCTGAACTTGCATTCTCCTTATCCTTTCGTTTGAACGACAACGAAAATGACCACCGTTGTGTTAGACTGAATCGAGATGCACGCCACCACGAAGCAGAACTGGATTGTCCTGAGTCTGAAGTAGCGATATCGCCTGATTGTATGCTTGATGGCTCTTCAGCAGACTGCTTAAAGTAAAAAAAAAACAAGCCAACATTTTGACTAAAAAATGTAACATTTAAATTATTGAACGCAGCTCAAAAAATTGATATTTACAACTGAGTCTCGCAGATGTTTTCTTGTGTAATTTTATGAGTTCTGCAAAACATTTTGCATATATTAAAACTTTCACAGCTGTTTATTTGAAACCATGAATTGAAATTTGAGCTGTCAAGCGAAACCTGTTGGTTGTATAAAACTGGCAACAGCTTTTTTCACTATGAACCTGCTGAACCGGTACTGGGGAACAATAGTTTTTCTAGAACTGTCGAATAAATTTATCGGTTAACGAGAAGTTGGGAATTAAATTAACCAGTATGCAAATTTATGCCAAATCAGCGACACCACGTGATAGCCCATATTAATTCAAAGGGGGGTGTTGACTGGCACCACCGGTCTCGAATGTCCCCTCAACCATCACAAAAATACACATATCTTATTTACGCTTCATTTTTAATGTTATTTTCTCCACAAACTCACTTAACACAAAAATTAACAAATAAAAATTAACAAAAAGTATCAAAAAATTTTAATACCTTATTATTAACCGCAGCACCGTCTTCTTTCCCACGCACCTTTGTCGGAAGCTTTGGAACGTCCGCGAGATCAATTGATACCTGATCGCCCTTTTCAACGCCGTCATATCGTCGTGGAAACCCATCCACAGAATCTACACTTTCGGACGAATCTGAAATCGCAAAGAAGTTACACTAGGCTCTGGCGTCGTGCAACCAAGGCTTCATATGCGAGCTTCGGAGAGCGTATCCTACTGCTCTCAGTGTGACTTGCACTTGCGTCATTCCTTGTCCGTATCCGATATTTGATTGGGAAAAATTGTAAGTCCACATCCATCTTGTAATTCCGAAACAAATCAGGTTCGCGTTTTCATTCTAATTTGTTGCCACTCTTTCGTTAAGTGCTGAAAAGAAATTGGAGTGAAAGGAGCCGCGCCTCTTAGTCACCTGCTCTCGGTGCATCCCTTAGCAGAGCACTACTCGAAGTTCTCTTGGAAAAAGACAGTTCCCAGAAGTTGTTTTTTCTACCAGTACAGTAGACACTATCAGCTTGACCCGGTGTGGCAAACAACCTCAAATATATAACCCTCAAACCCAAGGATCTATGGTCATACCACTTAAACCTTCTTGTGCCTAACCTGATATTTTGGTCCGTGCAACAGATGGGGATAGCTGGCGAGCTCTTGATTTCCACGGTACCAAAACGTCTTGTGCTGAGAACACACGTTGCGACTGCTCCAACGCCCATACATAGATCATTAGTTTGCCTAAAAATAGAAAACAAACATAAAAAATTTAATTTTAAAAGTTTTAAATTGCAAAAAATAACTTCCAGCAGATACGAGCGGCTATAGGAATGCATCGAGCAAAATCAATTCTCAGAAGTGCTCTGGGACCACCTCTTCATTTTATTGAAGCTTACAACGGCTAAACAGACTACAGACAATAATAACTATTAGCGTTTTTGATTATTTTAATGCCGTCTGGTGCCATCTGGCGTCGTCCGGCGACTTCCGGTGCCGCACGATACCGTACGTCAGCAACTCTCTTGAAATGCCGGAATGTACCTTATAAAAAATTTATAAACAAAAAATCTTTGGCTAAAATTTCCTTCTGGTGGCACAACAAGTATAGCACCACATAAACCGTAGACACTATGCTTGTCGTAAGACACCATCTGTCGCCATGCCGCATTGTACATAAATTAAGGCATGACGCAGCGGACGACAATTCACCTTGATGACGCACGATGACGACGAGGCGACGGACGGCGGCTCATGACATTAAAATTTTTAAAAATTACACCGCCACCCTAGCTGTTATTTGAACTTACCGCCTGGCTTAAGTAGTTTAGCACATTGTCGAACAGCTCGCCGCCTGCGTCGTCCAGTTGCAAAATGATGCACCACAGAAATTGACAGGACACCATCGAAACTTTGATCCCTGAAATAAAAAAATTTTTGTGTCCGTAACTGTGCTTAGGAACGAGTTTTAACGTCTGAGAAGAAACGGGCTAATTCCGCAGTTTGCAATAGGTTTTTGTATCACGAAATTTTTTAGGGGGGAGGCTACTATCTTAACGTTGGCCCTGTTACCTCCCCATAGCATGCAAGCTGGCTACCGACATTTGTGCAGCAACGGATGTAGGATTTGCTGTAGTGCGTTGCAAGTTATATTTTTTGACGGTAAACAAACACTTCAACAAATTTAAAATCTTCAATTGCCGTTTCATTTTTCTACAAAATTTTACCAATCAGCTGTTCCACTGGATGCTAGGGTGAACGCAAGCAAGGCGAATGGGACATAATACGTATCCGGCCTGATTTTCAGTCCGTAAAACGGCATATAAATATGCTGGGGGTTCTATTTTGGTTACGCTCGAACTTCGCACGTTCGACGCTTTGGTTATAGGCACCTAAAAATCACCCCTTCCAGAAAATAACTGATCCGACAGCGGGAATGCCAATGTCTAAATGAACGCGCAACAGATCAACTCCGTGTGTATTTTCACCTGAACGGTAAGCATAAATTATCAGCTTGGACAACGTCAAACAGCGCGCTACAGATACTGTTTCCAAGCTCATTGGACACACCCGTACCGCATGACATCGATCTGCCCCGAACTCCTGTGTTGATCCACTGTTGCGGACGTGACGACAGCGCTGTACGATCCTGAATGGCTATTTTCAAAATATCAAAGCAAGTATCGGAGCCTATAGCGAACGATTGCGACCCGGAACCGGCAGTACTCAGGTATTTTCCGTTGCCGCAACCTAAAAAATTAAACTAAACGGCAGTTTGAGTGAAATTTTAAACAAAATATAGCAAGTGATTTTAAAATTTTTGCTAAATCTAATGTTAATTTAAATAGTTTTTACTTCAACGAGCGTTTATGTTTTGGACACGCTATTAATAATCTAGAGAAAGCGCATCTGGCTTGCGTGCCTAAAAATTTGAGATCTGTATTAAGTTTGTGTAAAGTTTTGTTGGTTTTGGACCAATCAGAGTAAAGGAAATCAAATCGTACCAACATCAGCAATGAGAGATCCGGGCGGAAAACTTTGAATAAACGCGACAACTTTTGGCCACAAATAATTTGGTCTTCCGGTCGGCCGAGTAGGTGCGGGGGTGCTACCACTACCACCGTTACTGCGTGCAGTTGTTGACCGCCGAGACGCGAAATGAGGCGCCATGGTTTGATAAACATCGTGCACAAACGTTGATTCAAGCTCGATCGCTGATTGGTTGTTCGTGATTACAACTGAAATCCAATTTCAGATTTCTAATTTTTAGAAACTTACTCCAAAGCCTGTTGAATTGCTCGTGATTGCATATAACTCTCAGGCCCGTAGCAAGCTCATCTTGCTAGAGGGGGCTAAATACTTTTCAGGAGGGGCATTCAAGGGTTTTTAATGACTTGCAAGCAACGTTGACAATTTTTGAGGGGGACCAAAATTTTTCTAGGGGGGGCAGAGCCCCCCTGCCCTTCCTTGTCTACGGGTTCAATAACACTTCTATCCTCCAATTGCATCCGCCCCTGTCAACGAAACACTTCATAGCCCAGACAAATCTTCGCTCGACAGCTGCCAAAGCTCACGGTTAAACTAATAAGTTGCATCCGAAAATTTGCAATAAATTGTAGAGTCGATAGCAATTTGGATCACAAGTGGTGTACGAGTTATCGAGCCACAAATTTTCATGCGATACCAAACTAAACTAAGCACGAGATATTGAACGCTAGCAATACATCCATCCTTGTGAGCACTGGTATGACATTCTTTGCTTTGTATACTTTTCAATGGCACAAATATATACCAAGAATTGTGTGAAAATATATAATTTGATAAAATCGAAAAATAAACAAACTTACCCATTCTCAACACCACAAAATAGCGTCTTGAAGTTTATCACTTGAGCCGATTACATGAGCAACTGTGTTGAGCGTGCATTAAGTATATGTTAATGATATGAATTTCAGATACGCCGTAAAAACTGAAACGATTGAATAGACATGAATTATCACGGCCGTAGCCAGATTAATTTGCTACGGAGTCTAAAAATTATTCAGGAAGGGCATACAGAGGTGTCCTTGACGTACAAGCAAGGTTGAAAATTTTCTAGGGGAACCAAAATTTTCCCAGGGGGGGGCTGCGCCCTCCGGCCTTCCCTTAGCTGCGGGCTGGTTACTTATGTTAGATGTTTTGCTTGTCAAAATTATACTTATGTTTTGAACTTGCTATATTAATTACAGTTTTCAAACAGTATTTTTGGCTGAAAAATTAGCAACCAAAGAGCAATTAGCAAATTTTGAACTTAAAGCAGTCGTAAGCTTTCATTGCTAAGGTATGGTTAACGAGTCACAATTTTAAAAACCGACACTCATTAACCCTACCATATGACGTTTCTGATGTACAGCTGGGAAATGTTGTTCTGAACGCAAATTGTCACTCATTAACCCTACCATATGACGTTTCTGATGTACAGCTGGGAAATGTTGTTCTGAACGCAAATTGTCACTCATTAACCCTACCATATGACGTTTCTGGTGCACAGTTGGAAAAAGTTATTGAGAACGCTGCATTATGATATCGTGTCAACTTTGTGACTGACATCATAAGTTCTGCTATTTACGTCAAAAATAGACTTATGTCACGTACCTACATCCAAGCCAGTAAACCATTAAAAATGATTGACTTCCTCAAACCCAGCTCCATCAGTTCTCAAAACAGAAACTCACACGTCACGGCATATTTCGAACATGATCACATTTCTTCAAACGAAGAAATCAAGAAAGAATCACTTAAAGTCCCCATCAAATAAAATCACTTAAATCTCCCCCTCACAAAGTTGTAGGGAAATAAACTGTAAATGGTCCAAGAAAGACCAGAGACATTTTAGCCGTTCTAATATTTTTGCCTCTGGCAATCTTTGTTGACAGACAAAGCATAAATTCAATTATAGGAAACCGGAAAAGGTTTTGTCAGAAACGCTAACCAGCAATTTCCCTCGAGTGCTTCAGTTTGTGTGAGAAACAATAAACATACAAGTTACTAAACTTAGAAATGCTATATATATACATATATATGTATATATATGTATATGTATAGTTATATATATTATACATTAGATATATAGATATATATTTATGTATATACAGTTCTATAAAGTATACTAGTACAAGCGTGAATATTAAACCTGGACTGCAATTTATTCTGAACTCAAGTATAATTAGTTGATCCAAGTTGACATTAGCAATACAATGTCATAGCTGGATGAAAAAAATGGTTTTTTACCATAGCACTGTTCTACACAGCATTACCGTACGCGTTTAACGGTTCGCTTCATAATTATTGTTCTATTGCAAAGGTTTTGGCCTCATTACTTACATAAACGACGTAAAAGCACAGACACTCTCACATCTATAATATAACACCACATCAGGGCCTGTAGCCGCTAGCCAGAGCAATTCCAGGACGTAAGACCCCTAGCAAAATTTTAGCTCACCTTTGAAAAGTTTCAACCTTACTTGCAAGTAATCTGAAACCCTATTATGTCCCTCCGAAAATTGTTCTATCCCCCTTCGCAAGGTGAGCTAGCTAAGGGCCCGTACACAGTGCACACATATATTAAATTAATACTGTTCATTCATTTAACATGTTAAATACCAATCGTGAATAAAAGGAACATAGCTTAGTGTTTCGAACGTAGGTACATTTATCAGACCTCGGGTAGGCCGAACACTCCAGATTGAACCGTGGCCGACGGGGTTCAGAGGTGCCCATCCTACCTCCTTAAAAACTTTTCGCCTCTATTCAAGGTTTAATTCTGCTGGTAAGCGGGCCCGTAGACAGTCGGCCACGTGGGCTCAGCCCTCTGGAATAGCGCAACCATAAAACTTTTATTGATTACGTTTTATAGCTTGCTCCAGTTCAAGTTTAATTAATCACTTTTAATCAGCTCGACAAATTACGGAATCCCAACAAAAATTACCAAGGGAATCAAATATTTTCAATGACGCTACGTTTACATGAATTTCAATTTCAATTTTCACGTGTGGTTAACACTCAACGCCGCGCTGAATTGGCACCTGCCCGTCTGACAACGGGCATACGTTAAACGATCACAATATGGTGGGGTAAAAAAGTACATAAAAGCCAACTGAACACTGTCATTGACAGACAGAAACCTAGTTTAATAGCTCAAATAGCTTGAAGATTCATACGGTTGACGTAAATTGAGTCAAAACAAAACACAACGTCATCATCAACAACAACAACAATACGTGAGTTTGTTTTTGTTGACAATGATGAACGTCCGACATGAGCCAAGGCCGCTACGACAAAAAAGCAAAGGGGACGCGCCGCACTGGACCCCCACCGAAATTACAATTGCGGCCTAAATTTTTTCGACAGCATCAAAGAGTTCTGTTAGAAAAACTTTCCTTGTCCTTCCTAAAAATTGTTTTTGTCCCCTCAACTAATAAATAACGATTTTGGAACCGTCAGAAGCGTATAGCACGGATTTCATTTTGGGATGGTATAACGTCATTTTCGAAACTCTAAATTCATCAGACAAATTTTGAAGCCTCCGTAAATGAGAGGAATATACACCTCCTATCGTCGTCACTTGCACACGTCATTGGCGTCAACTCAAATTTCTGTTGGGATAAAGTTTAATTTGTTGTACAGATACCGGATTGTTGACGCCATAAAATGAAGGAACGTTTCCTAGCATCAGATCACGCTTATTTTAATAAATAGGTGACTATAATAAAAAATACGGTTGGGCTTAGACCCAGGCGAGACTTAGGCTTTGTCACTGGTTTAGGTTTGGGCTTAGGTTTAGAAACTAAGGGCGAGACTTAGGCGTTGGCATTGGTTTACGCTTGGTCTTAGGTTTAGAAACTAAGGGCGAGACTTAGGCTTTGTCACTGGTTTAGGTTTAGGCAGAGCCACAAGGCAGGAGAAACAAGGAAGACAGGCGGGCTTAGGTTTAGTAACTAAGGGCGAGACTTAGGCTTTGTCACTGGTTTAGGTTTGGGCTTAGGTTTAGAAACTAAGGGCGAGACTTAGGCGTTGTCATTGGTTTAGGCTCGGGCTTAGGTTTAGAAACTAAGGGCGAGACTTAGGCTTTGTCAATGGTTTAGGCTTGGTTTTAGGTTTAGAAACTAAGG
>JASANG010000392.1:0-26158 GCA_030248215.1 Enoplolaimus lenunculus
TGGACGAAACTTACGGAACATTTATTTGATTTTTTTGTACATGTTTTATAGTGCATATATTTACCATGCTTCAAACCAGACCAGGTGCGGGCAAACTTGAAAGAGCTAAAGATTAATAGAATGGATTTTGTACGTACAATTTGTTTTTGTGACACAAAATTTGAATTTGCAAACTGGAGCTTTAAAGAATGAGCAATACAAAAGATGCTTAAAGATGGGGCTTGTACGTTTATATATTGCCTCACAGGGGCATCCAGTTTTCTTTGAGAATTGGACATCTCCTCGTTTTTGAGTCATATATCAATGCTGAGAGTGGGGCTTATGCATAAAGACAACCTTTCCGCCGTCGGAATCTATAACAATAACCCGACAACTCGTGAACTGACGGCCCAACATGTGTGAATTCCCGGCATACCTGACAAATTGTCGCCTTCACAGCTCGTAGGCATCGACTTAGCGCTTTCTTTATACTTATACCATTTTTACGGCCCTGTTCTTTCACAGTGGCCCGAGTTGTCAATCGGCGACTTGTATAGTGATGCCTATCGTCCCTAAAGTTTAATTATTGACCTATGTTATATTTTGTGTGCAAATTTTCATGACTGTACTCTGTTCAATAAAAATGAATATAAAATTTTACAGAACGAAGCCGAATTTTGCGACATGACAGAGCACTTGCTGGTTATAATGTTACAGTTGGAAAAACAGTATGCATTTTTAATTTTTATTACTAGTATAGCAGAATATTGTTTTAGCGTTCTTGTTTTTCGGTGTTCTGCGTCTTTTGTTTATTTTATATGCTTAATTTAAATGTCCGTTCAAGGCTGCAAGCTTGACGTTTTGTTCAATACAAGTGCTCCGCAAAATTTTAATACGGTTGAAATAAAATTCAAAACCGATCTTCGAATGACATTTTTGGCTTTAAATAAAACACGCTTGGCCATCGGCGCAGGCCACGCTTTGGGATAAAAAAACTTGCTGATATTATATTTTGTACTTTTGGACCGAAGGCTAGTGTAAAGAACAGGGGCGGAAGCATATTCCTAAACCTTAAGTCTAAGCCTAAGCGTAGGCGTAAAGCATATTCCTAAGCTTAAGCCTGAAAGCTTAAGCCAAGGAAAAAATACTTTAAACCGTAAGCTTACTCTGTTGCAGTCCCACAGAACAGCGTTCTGCCTCTGATCTTTACATGGGCCAGACCGAATACGGTATATAAAATCCCCCACACTTGCAACTATAGCTTTTTAACATAAGGCTATAAAGCACTGTTAAAAGACTTCCGTATCTTGCCATTTCAGATACGGAATTGATTATCTAAGACACTGCTTTCTAACAAACGCTGACGAATTGAAGGCAGATTTCAATTGGAAGGTGTCAGCTAAGCGCGAAAGGCTTGAATGTTTCTTGTACCGTGAAATCCGGACATTCATTGTGCAACCTTCTAAAAAACGATATGAAACCATTGTTTGTGGAAATTACATTCTACAAAATCCAGGTTGCACGGTCCAGGATGTTTTTAACAAGTGCCGCCCAAAGGTTTACTTTCGCAACCGTGACGCAACAAGATATCTGCTAAATGGATTGCCAATTGCTGTGTTTTATGAAAAACACTTAAACGTTCATTTAGTTGCGCCCATATCTGACATAAAACAGTCAGTTGTAACAATTCGGTCCAAGGTTTCGGCAATTCAATCAACAAAAATAGCATCTAAGTTCAAAGAAATCCCGGTTGAATTTCTGCATAAATTGTGTAAATTAGTTCCTCAGCGACAGCGTTGTGTCATAAAATATGCGGCCATGAGTTCACGAAATTTGACTACCCGCGAGTTTAGAGAAGTTGGTATTTATAGAACTGCAGCTATAGAAGCTAGCATTATGTCTGAGATAAAAAAATGGAAACATTAACAAATGAATATAACAAAGTGGTCGAGACTCAAACTATACCTATCTTGAGTCAGGATCGTTTAATTCGTTATATTGACGAGCAGGTTGAATACGTTGCTTCAGGTGGCTTGCTTAACTGCTTGATTAACATGCCACAGCAAGCGTTAGTTAGAGCAAATTCTCTTTCGAATGATTTAGTTAGCTCACTTGAAGACTGTGAAATTCAATTGCTTTGCAATATTGCAAAGATTACTCCCAATTTTTGGACAAAAGTGTTTGAAATACTTGACAATGACGACTCTGTTATTGGCGATATTGTCTGTCTTGTTTATGATTTTGCGTTAACACAAGATGCTAAAGTTGCAAATGCTGTAGTTAAACAGGCACGTAATGTGTTTTCGATGCGTAAACTCGATTGTGTTCCTGACAGTAAGGCGATGACGAAAAAAATAGCAAGTATTTATTCAAACTCAAACGTATTACGTCAAGCAACTGTAAAATTGCGACTGCTGAATAATAAGTTACAGCCGTGCGAGGTAAATCGTGCTAGAGAGTTTGTACACTTCGCAAACTCTCTAAAACGCATAACTAATTTTCGAGCCCACGATTTGAATCAAATTGAAACCAAATTGGACGCGTCCGATCGTCTTGCGATGCGTATAGTAATGATGCAGCTGTTTACGTATGCGGCGAAGCACCAGATTAACATCCCAAAGCCTATAAAACAGTTTGCGCACAGTCTCGGCTATCCGGAGCCTGTTCTACACAGTATGTTTGACGGGAATGTTTCAAATACGCAACTGCAATTACTTTTACGGGACGGAAGCGGAGATTGTTTGCGCAGCGCAGCTGAAAAGTTGCAAAAGGTTACTGTCCGTTATATAAAAAGGCAAAAGATAGCAACTTTCCACATGCTTCAGCGACAGAAGTTTATTCGTCCTAACGCGCAACCGAGATACCTGACTAGATTTCCTGGAATCGGAAAAGTTATAGAACATTACGTTAGGGCAAACAATACAGGAGCAGACCGTTACCGTAGGGATGGCGCTTTAGTTGTAAACTACAAAAGACGTATGGGAGGTCCATTTACGCGTAAAGTTACGTTCAAAAACATACAGAAATATCTTCATTGGTTTTACTATCCCAAGAAAATTTCATTGAGCACAATATTTTATTTGTGCTACCAGCGAAATAAACTTCGACATGTAATGCACCGGCATTATAACGAAGTAGACTTAAGATTTCGTCGTAGCCGTCGCGCATTTACCGTGAAACCGTCAGTCGATAAGTACCTTAATAACGCCTGGTATCAGATAAAAGATTATGTGGAGTCTAAATGTGAATCAGCCATTCAAATAGCAATGGATGACGCAGCGGCAATTCGTACTGACACTCTCACAACGCATAATCAGCATCCTGTACTAGCACTGAAGGGTGAAGAACATCTCACAACTCGAGTAGATTATCAGAATCAGTTTCCGTCTGGACTTCAAGTGTCTAGTTATTTAATTCCTGAAACAAAAGCTCACCCGCAGAAAGTTGTCTGCGTTGTTAAACCTCGGGGATTATTTGAGAAGAGCGCGTGTCAGCATCATGCTGACAATAATGTTGTCGAAGAAATTGCAATAGAAAATCCTGATAAATTTTCTGTTTGGTTATATCGCCGCGATGGCGGCCCCTGTGAAGCGCCTAATAAAATCGAAGTGAAATTTTTATTAGCCCTTGACCATTTGCGCAAAAAGCACGTATTAACAATCCTAACCACTCGCTACCCTGGCGGGTCGTTTAGAAATGACGTGGAACGCGTTAACGGTGTGCTTAAACAAGCGGAAGCCCAATATTTTATGTTATCGCATAGCTTAGAACGTAATCATTATTTGCACACCAAGGCTGGACAATCATTGCTTAAAGCGAATAGCTACGTTGCGGCGAAACAATACATGAATCATGTACGGGGTACGCGTTATGGTAAAACTGAAATACAATTCATCTATGGTAACCAGCCAAAAATTAAGCGCAGCATTCTCAGATGTTTTTTTAGTAGGAACAAAAAAACAGAAAAGAGATATGTCGGTGCGCTATCCAAACACTTGGAAACTACTTTCCATTGTAAGCGAGGTACAACAAACGCATGAAATACATTCGCTTGACAATAAGTACTTCTATGGTTTACGCCTTTGTTGTGGAACGAACACGCGTTGTCCGCATCCGTTGTGTCAAAAATATCGTTTATCTGACACCTACCGCAATAAAATGTAAGTTTTTAATCCACGGACCGCACATTAATCTGCCTAAAACGGCCAATGCTAAACATTTAAAAAGGCGCTTTAAAAACATAAGCATTACTCAATCAATAGCGAAACCTCAATAGGATATCACTAGACTAAAGCTTAAAGCATAGAGCGTAAAGAATAGCAAGCTACAGGATGCAACCTATCAAATGACTTTGGCTTAGGCTTAGGCTCAGCAGGAATAGGCTTAATAGGTCTTGGCTCAGCAGGAATAGGTTAATAGGTCTTGGCTCAGCAGGAATAGGCTTAAGTCTGGTCTCACACTATAAAGCGTAGTATTCTCAGGTTTAGGCTTTGGTTTAGGTTCGTTGTATTTGGGGGACTTTGTGCAAAACTATTAAACAAGTACCATTCAGTGATATGTTTGTAACGTTAGAACAATTTGTTTTTAAAGCTTTATAAAATCTTTTTCTAGACAACGGATAGCGGTTTTAAATGTTAAAAGTTTATATGTTCAAGATCATTTATCCCTTATTTTGTTTCTTTATAGCTAAGATATGCAGTGGTATGCCGGTGGGCCTCATATTTTCAAACAAATATGGCCTGTGCCTTCTGATCATCCTGCCTGGGGCTCACAATGCCAAGACTGCAAGGGACCATGTAGAGGCCATTTTTTACCGCGTAAGTTTGAACTCATTGCAACCAAGGGCCTATACCAATCATTGCCTATTGCACCCATTATTCCTGAAGGGTTTTCATATTTAGTCTGCAATTTGTACACTCGACTTTTATGCCTTTTGGTTATACCTCGGTATAGATCGTTTCAAAAATCTTTAAAAACACACTGTACCGAATTGAAATCCTAGCTCACGTACCATACAAAAACGTTGGAAATGTTTGGAACTATGCCGAACTATACATATGCTTCACATCCAAACCTGTTGTTTTTCAAATTCCGTATGTTTTTAGCTGATGAAGCGATTGCCGCTGCGATGCAAAATGATAAATTGGAAATGCGTGTTTACCCGTCGGTTCTTATTAAAAAACACTTTGATAACACAGTTTCTCAAAAGCCCCAGCGGCACCCTTACGTTGGTTCGGAGGAACTAGCAAAAAGATGCCGCCTTACTGTTGCTGAAACGAGGAATGAATTGGACAGAATGCATGCCATATATTTGAAAAGTTAGTGCCTTATAAAATTTTTATATATAACATTTTTTAATTGTCATTTCCCAGCTCGGATAAATAACGGATAAATAAAAAATCAACATTATCTATTTTTTATTATGACAAAAACAGCATTTATTCTGCAACTGATCGGTTAAAACGACAGAAAGATAGAAATACATGAATCTGGACACTCATTTCATATATAGGTGAACTTTATTGAAAAAAGGTGCATAGTGTACATCGTTTAACTGTTTAATGTGCTTATTGTTTTGGCCACCAATGTATAGAACAGGGCCGGAACAGTAGTATAAGCATATCCCTGAGTGTAAGCCCAAGCCTAAACCTAAGCCTAAGCGTAAGATTGAGCACATACCTAAGCCTAATCGAAAAAAATTAGTCTAAAAGCATAAGCTTTTACAGTCTCGCCGGACAACGTTCGGGTCCCGTTCGATACATGGCCCATTGTTTTTAAAGGACGTCGAAATGCAAGTATCGCAGTCGCCAGTAAAAAGGTTCGCTCTGAAGCAAAAGTGGGAGCCGTCAATAAAAAGGTTCGCACTGAAGCAAAAGTGGCAAAAGAAACCAAATCGAAAAAAACACACGCATACTGATGAAGAATGTGGTGATGACTGGCATACTGATCACGATGATTCGGACATAATTGACTCCGCATTTAAAGATATTGCGGAAATTGAGTCAGATATCTCCATTCAAAACAATATTGTCAAACATAACGAATCAAACTTGCGAAATACAAAGAATCTGAAAAGTTGTATTCGTCAATGCGATGCAAATCTGGAAGAATCATGTGACAGGAGTTATTCGTGGGCTTCAGACATAAACTTAGATAAATCGATCAGCGTTGATCTTCAGTCCGTACGCGCAAATCTAGAGCCACATTGCAGTGACGTTGTTAATACAAAATTGCAAGCTGAAAATTTGCCGATCGAGCCTAGAGTTGTTGATACTAACCTGGAGTTATCATATGCTAGTATTAATATTCCCAATGATGCAAACTTGGAAATCTCGTCCTGTCATAACGGTAGAACTCGGGTCGCAAATCAGTTGGCGGATGCAAATTTAGAAGTTAGCGCAAATTCTGCACAGTCGTGTTCCAACGTTAGTATTAATCAGTTGGCGGATGCAAATTTAGAAGTTAGCGCAAATTCTGCACAGTCGTGTTCCAACGTTAGTATTAATCAGTTGGCGGATGCAAATTTAGAAGTTAGCGCAAATTCTACACAGTCGTTTAGCAATACCAATTTTAACAGTCCTGTGTGTGCACACCTTGATCAGTTGTGCCGTAGTTCCTCGATTAACATTGATTTTTTGTACAATGAATTAACTAATGAGTTAATGGATCCAAACCTGGATCAATCGTCAGAGTCTATTCTAAATGCAGACGTGAAAGAAGTAAATGAAAACTCAGACATAAGCAGTGAACTAGGAGATGTTAACAGTGAACGGCTTTCCAATGATGACAGTCCGTCTGAACAGTCAAACATTGAAAAGTTTACGCCGGGTGATGAAAACATCTGTCCTGCAAACTGTAGCATTGTTTGTATAGCGGATAAAAACCTGGAGAAGTCGCATACTGAGAAGCATAACCTACGCGCTAACAACTTGCTTTCCCAACAATACTATCGTCATTCTAGGAAACGGTGCTTAGCTGCTAGACAGTTATTCAATAGCAGATGCATCTTTCGAACAAGAACTTTAAAATTTTAATTTATTAAAAGACACTGTTTTTGACTTTTTATGTGTTTATCTGACATCATGAAGTGTATTTAAAAGTAAGCAGCTGGAATGCATATAATTTCGTAGAAATTGAATGTATATGCCAATTGAATTTAAACAACAAACATGGAAAATTTTGGGTATTTCCTGTACAAAACCGTTTAGCTTTGAAGGATATTTCTAAAATAGCTTATATTCTCAACTTAAGCAAAAAATTCTGAAACGTACTATAAATGTTTGTTAACATAAAACCTTAAATAGCTTAGATGAGATGTGTAGCTGCAGATTTAGTTCTTTAATAATCCGAGTGTAAAATCACCTAAAACCTTAAATAGCTTAGAGGAGATGTGTAGCTGCAGATTTAGTTTTTATAATCCGAGTGTAAAATCACCTTCAATGAATTAAAATAGCTTAGATGTGTAGCTGCAGATTTTAGTTCTTTTATAACCCGAGTGTAAATCACGTTCACGCTATACAATAAAAGCATGTGAACACTGACACTCTTGATCGAGTTTTTTATATTTGTTTTATTTTCTTTATAAACAATGTTGAACGACTTTTTCGAAATACAACTGCAGAAGTATTGTTTTATTGCGAGCGTACAATCATGTTCACGCCTTACAAAACTTGCACCAATCATAGTTTATTAGTCATGACCGGATTAGACAGAATTCCTTAGCATGACCCGCTGTGTATATCACCGGAACCGGAAATTTCATTTTTTAAATATTGTAATACATTTTCTTTTACAGTAAACCTCTAGCAACTTGAATGCATACTTTCGTAGAAATTGAATGTATATGCCAATTGAATTTAAACAACAAACATGGAAAATTTTGGGTATTTCCTGTACAAAACCGTTTAGCTTTGAAGGATATTTCTAAAATAGCTTATATTCTCAACTTAAGGAAAAAATTCGCATGTGAACACTGACACTCTTGAATCATGTTCACGCCTTACAAAACTTGCACCGATCATATTTTATTAGCCATGACCGGATTAGACAGAATTCCTTAGCATGACCCGCTGTGTATATCACCGGAACCGGAAATTTCATTTGTTCAATCACGTGAAATTAAAAGTCACTCAAGCGTAAACAAAGACTAGAAAACCCTACGGTTTTTTAAATATTGTAATACGTTTTCTTTAACATAGTAAACCTCTAAAATTTTTTTCTAAGATAAGGGAAATCAATTTCCATTCCTATCTCCGAATAGACATATCAAACGTTCGTCTTTTCTAAGTATGTGGTTAAAATACTATTATCAATTTGCGGATTGAGAGTTTTGAAATTTATATAGGTCAGTCCACCTCAACGGATATTTAGTATAAAATTGTGGTTTTCACAATCACTGTTAACAGTTTATTTTATCCTTAAATAGGCATTTATCAATTAGTTCTTCGTAACAGTAGGTTAAAATAGTAGTTTGGTTATATCAAAGACACCACAGCATTTAGTACTTACGGTAGTTAGTCAATATCTCTTCCAATTCAGTATTAACATTAAATATCCTGTTCTCAAATTGAATTTTATGGACGAACAGTAGTCTGTAATCAATTAAATTTAAATTTCTCCTTTATTTGTCTTGAACTAAAATTTAGTTACAGAAATTTGTCAATTTGTATATTGGAAGAGCGCATTTAACAAATTTGAGGGTAGAATGGAATAGATAAAGATTTTACCACAGGCTGCACGCAAAATATTGTGGAGCCTGTATAAAGAGATACGGATTGCCACTCCGGTACATCAATACGTCTCAGTTGACGTTTAGTCGAAAACTGGACTTGCCGAAAGAAATGTTCGAAACTTCTCTTCCAACTTACAACTTCGGTACCTCTTAATATTCGAATATAAAACATTAAACGATTCACTTTCAGTCTAACAAAAATATTTGGGAAATTTATCCCACCGTGATGACTAGGTTGTAAAAACAGGATATCCCTTCTAATAATACTAGCGGTAGACGGGTACCACAACCACTTATAAACCATATTGATAGTTTTCTGCACTAGTTGCTTAGGGGGTGTTACTAATTTTACCAAATAATTAAACATACACAAAAAATAAATGTGAACAAGGTGGATTTTTCAAAAAATACATTTGATCGTGTTTAAAACATTTCACCAAAATTCATGACCGTAAGTGTGTCAAAAATAAACGACCACTATAATCTATATTCAGCAACGGAATTGGCCGCCAATTATCGCGACACGTTTTCCTTCCATTCCCTTTATATAATAGGGTAATAACACCATCATATGCAGAGGAATTAAGCTTAAGATCATCCAAGAAAGCGTTATACATTTTACACAAAAATTGAGATATTCCACAAAACAGCCAACAGAATTCAACAGGAATACCATCGTATCCCGGCGTCTTTTTACCCTGCATGAATTTAATAGCGCTCGCTATTTCAACTGACGTAATGGGTACCTCTAAAGTATTTTTCCACCTCACTCAACTTGGAAAGACCATTTTGTGCCAGAAAAAAATGTGAGATCTTCTCCGCTTATCCCTTCCGATCAGAATACGTTGGAATACTGCTCAGTAATTTCACCTAGAACTGCATCTGAGTCTGTTACTAACGTGCCATCAGACCTTTCGATCGAGCTTATATGCCTGGCTTCCCAGTTATTACTCCATGAATGTCTGAAAGAAAAGTAAAGAAATCGTTTTTATTTGGATGTGCCTCCCTAAAAACGTCAGATATCACCAACAGTTCCTTCAAACAATAAAGCTCTCTCAGGCCTTTCTGCTGATCATGACAGGCGTGATCGGTTCAAAACTGGGTCCTAAACTAAGTTAAAATCACCCAAAATAACACATTTATAATTAAACCAAAACGACTTTTGCACTTGTTGCATCAGCTGGTTGAAAAAAACTAATCGGGATATCCGAAATAAAAAAATTAACTACTTCAGATATTTTGCAAGGAATTACCGGATGTACGTTTATATCAGATGCCCATCACTAAAATCAACGTAAAAATTTCTGAAATGCTGTTGGTGACACTACGGGACAACAAAAACCCACTCCAGCTTTGTATACTGTAGCGTATTTTACGAAAAATGTTCATAAAACATTACATAAAAGGCGACATGCAAAGGTTTACTTTTTTTCAAAACATAAAACAAGCATTAACACGATCACACAACAGAAACAGTAGTATATGCAAGAGAGCAGCCGTTTACAGTTTAAAATTTTTGGAGTGGGTTAGGTCCTCGTCCATACACACAGCTTGCGCTAATGTATGTATGTATTATAATATGTTTCACTGGTTTACTATCTTGCATCTATTTAGCAATAGTTATCACTACATGTACACTTAGTCATTCACAGTTGCTAGCAATTAGCTTAAGTAAGCAATCACCAACCCAGTATTGCTGCCCCACTAAGTGTTGCTTTTGCTATTTGTATCAGTGCTTTAATATTGTATGCTTTATAGTAATAGTCAACACTAGTCGGTTTCGCTTGCTGTGTCACATTGCTCTAGCTGTTCAACAAATCACAACAATGGACGACGACAACCCGTTTTGCAATAAAGGTCCTGGATTTGTTATTACACCCGACATATCAAGCACGAATGGAACAACTGAATCGTTACGCAAGGGTCGCAAAATAGCGCCCACATTATCTTATAACGCCTTGACGTTGTTTATTTTCAACAAAAACTAAATTCAATAAAACAATTATACACAACGATAAAACAAAAACCACGAATTATGACGTTTACCGGACTTGACACTATACCAATATTGTACATTACGTACAGTGTCGACTTGTACCCTTGATGCTTCGGCGTCGGGTACTGCCACCGTAATGCTTGAGTCTCACTTATAGACCGGCCTCTGCAGTTGGCCTTACGAGCAACATCGCGTTGTCTCGATACTGGTGGTTGCCGCATGCAATTTCACCATATGCAGAACATAGTATAATTTCACACACTATTTTACACAAAGCCTTGACGTAATGGCAATAAAACCCAAAATATTTGCATTGTATTGTTGTTATAAAATGTAGTATTGTGTTATAATGTGTACTATTAATAGTTTCAGGACGTCTGCGGTCTTTGGCTATACATATCACTTGGCAATTGGTTTCATTTGTTTTGTTCATTGTTGTTATGTTATTTCGTTGTCATTTATGTGTGCCAGTGGTTACAATGTCAATACAACAAACCGCAGCGTCCAACGTATTGTTTGCTATATGTTCGTGTGCTACTTGTTCGTTCACATTATATTCGTTAAATTGGACATTTTTGTACGTTTGTTCGCATTCTTCGTTGGCGAAACGGTAATTCAGGACATCATGGGTTTCGGGTGCTCGGAAGAGCCAAATAATTCAAGGCAATTGGCTATATGGGATTTCAGGTGCTCGGAAGAGCCAACTAATCAGGACAATTGGGTATGTTATTATCAAATATCAGGTGCTCGGAAGAGCGAATCCTGCTAAATGTTCAGGGCTCGGAAGAGCGAATCCTGCTAAATGTTCAGGGCTCGGAAGAGCGAAATTTGCCAAATTTTCAGGGCTCAAGAGCGAAACCCTTAAAAACCAAAGAAATAAAAACATTAAACCAAAGACGCAAAAATATAAAACATTCGCCAAAGAACTCCAACAAACTATTCGCCATTTTCTATTATCTTTATATTTCATGCATAATTATTCTTGCTTTCAGGTCAGTCGGTCTTTGCATGCCAAGGGACGGCATGAGCTGAGTGAGAGGGATGTCGGGTGGGGCCCCAGTGTGCACTCTGTGTCACACTGGTGCTCACCCTCGGCGTCCCTTGAGCTCCTAGCTATGTCATTCCTTTGGCATACAATCCCCCCAGTCCTCGGTTTGGTATCGCGATTTATACATAACCGGTGTAATTTTAGCCTTGCCATACTGTTGTTCATTTGTAAAACTACTGTGCTTTAACATTCTTGCCAAATTCTTATAAACTTATTGCCTTTTCTCTTTTCGCTTATGTCAGTTACGTGTATTTTTACATACATTTCATATTGTGTTTTCAGGCATTAAAACCCTATTTTCTACCAAATTCTATGCGCTCAGTTCATTGCGCATTCCTATTTCTCAATTCTTCCCCCTTTACCCTTTTGTGCCAGTTCCTACATATCATATTTCTTATGATCTTATATACGCTTATTTTCATGTTTTCAGGCCCCCCCCCGTTTCCTACTAATTTCAAGGTGCTCATTCCATTTCGCACCTCTATTTCTGCCAATTCTGCCCCATTTGTGTCTATTTTGTCATATTTCTTTTTATGTCATGATTGCAAAGATTCTAGAACATTCTGGGTATTCTTGCGATCACATAGCTAGCTTAGGTGCGTAGGTGATTTCAACATTGTGTGTAAAAGATAGCATTATTCTCGGATAGCATAAAACATATTATTCTCGCCTTGACGGAGTAGTAAATAGCATATAATCGGAATCAGCATATTTTACTTGGTCAAAGTAGTAATTTTTAGGCCTGGGAGACGTGTACTTGCTATTTTTGTAATTTGTGTGTTACAATTATTATTGTGCCCGGACGTGATTTGAGTAGCGGTCCCGTAGGCTGTGTCTGACGGATTTTGTCCATTTTTCGCTTACATATTGCGATTTACCAATACTCATAATTTCTGTAGTGCTTTTCGGCCGCATGGCCCTCGTACAAAAGCTATAACCATCAGAAATAGGGAAAATTGGCAATTTTAGCATCAGCGGGACTAACGGGCCTGTGTTCCATATTTTGTGTTCTTACTTGTCCGTTACTAGTAAACCCGAAAACGCGTTGTACTTGACCAGTACCTGCCATCGGGTGGGGCCCCAGTGTGCACTCTGTGCCACACTGATGCTCACCCTCGGCACCCCTCGACCTCCTAGCTATGTAGTTTCCTTGGCGTGTGAATTCCAACATCTCAGTCTCGGTCCTAGTATCGTGGTTTGTACTTAACCGGTATCTTTTTAGCCTTGCCATACTGTTGCTCATTTGTAAAACTATTGTGCTTTAACATTTCTGTCAAACTCTTGTCAAATTCTTATAAACTTATTGCCTTTTCTGCCAATTTCGCTTATGTCAATTACGTGTATTTTGACGTATATTTTATATTGTGTTTTCAGGTACTAAAACCCCATTTTCTGACCAAATTCTAGGCGCTCAGTTCATTGCGCATTCCCATTTCTACAAATTCTTTCCCCTTTGACCCTTTTGTGCCAGTTCCCACATGTCATATTTTTGCGATCTTATAAATGCTTATTTTCATGTTTTCAGGCGTCCCCTTCCCGTTTCCTACTAATTTCAAGGTGCTCATTCCATTTCGCACCTCTATTTCTGCCAATTCTGCCCCGTTTGTGTCTTATTTGTCATATTTCTTTTTATGTCATTATTGCGATGATTCTAGAACATTCTGGGTATTCTTGCGATCACATAGCTAGCTTAGGTGCTTAAATGGTTTTCTAATATACGTAAAACGTAGTGTTATTTTCGGCACGCTTGGAACATATAATTCTCGCCTTGACGGAGAAGTAAAAAGTATTTAATCGGAATCAGCATATTTTACTTGGTCAAAATAGTAATTTTTAGGCCTGAGAGACGTGTACTTGCTATTTTTATAATTTGTGTATTACGGTTATTATTGTGCCCGGACGTAATTTAAGTAGCGGTCCCGTAGGCTGTGTCTGGCGGATCTTGTCCATCTTTCGCGTACATATTGCAATTTCCCAATACTCATAATTTCTATAGTGCTTTTCGGCCGCATGGCCCTCGTTCAAAAGCTATAATCATCGTAAACAGGGAAAATTGGCAATTTTAGCATCAGCGGGACTAACGGGCTTGTGTTCCATATTTTGTGTTAATTACTTGCGTGTTACTATTAAACCGGAAAACAGCGTTGTATAAACTCGCACGAGCCGTAGGAGTGTTTAAATCGTGTTAAAACTGTTCCAGGATCAACCCGAAACTAGACCATACCCGCCTTCGGATCGGTCGAAAATCCCCGTTTTTGACCAGTCCAGACCTTACATGGTGACCACGACGGATCTTCGTTCGACCCGCAAAACTGATTGCCAATAGTCCAGACCTTACATGGTGACCACGACGGTTGGTTTCTATGTTGATTTTGGACAGATTACATCGATCCCGAACACATTTTGGTTCGTTTTGTTCCTATTGACACTACTAACACAAACTAAAGTCAACATCCGGTAAGTATCCGTTTTTGTCAATTAACCTCTCACTATGATGTTACACAGCCCGAAAAAGCGAAATACACGCAATTCTGTCCTAGGTCGTACAATGTCTGAATCTGAGATTGATGAAATTACTGAACATCAACCAGCTCAGGACATCTTTGATGAGCCATACACACAAAAATTTGATAATCCGGCTCTAGAATCAACATGTACGACTATGAATGACACTACGTTAGTGGCACCGCTAGAAAACACTACAGATAGGCCTCAGGATATAAATACAGCGTCTGCAGGTTTTGATGTACCACGTTCAACATCTATGATATCGTTGGCACAAAATCCTGAGCCTGCTACTATTTCAAAAAGCCCTGACGTTGAATTAAATAAAAACACATCAGTAATGACAAAATCTGCTGATTCAGTGCTAGAACAGTTACTGACATTTGCACAAAATAATAGCACACAGTTGCAGACAGTGCAAAATAATGTCCAGGCTGTACAAGATCATGTTCAAACTGTTCAGGAAAATGTCCTGAAAGATGTTCAGGCTGTTAAACGTGACGTGTTACGCGATGTCCAATCAGTTCAACACGAAGTTTTGACAATTCGCGAAGACGTCTTAAAAGACGTACAATCAGTTCGCCATGACGTACAATCTGTTAGAACACAAGTTGAACAAGTTGAACACACATTCGCTGAACAGTTACAAACAGTTCAAAACGATCTACAAGGTACCTGTCGTAATATTGAAGACCGCCTTTACGGTGAAATTCAGGTGACTGACCAAAACTTGCAAAAACTATCTACAGACTTAACGCAAGTTAAACAGCGCCTAGCATATTGCGAAAACGCTCAGACAAACGTACAAACACCTATTCCAACTGATTTTACAACTCCAGTTAATACAGGTGTTAAACAGGTACTGACATCGACACCGCGTCACAATATTGCAAAAAACGCACGTTTCGACTGCGATGACGACAACGATTCGGAAATTGACGACACGAACCAACCACAACAGCGTGCAAACGTGTCAAATGTCAACACAAATGCAGCGGCGCACGTGCCAAATCCATATCCAGCACCAATGCCGCCAATCATCGTTCACGCTGTCACAAAAGAATCACTGTCGATCAAACCGTACAATGGTTCAACAGATTTTGACAAATGGTTCAAAAAATTCAATCGACAGCTTGACGAGCACAACATCAAAAACGATGACGAAAAATGGAAATGGTTCAAAAACAAAATCGAGGAAGATTCTCCAGCCGAGAACTATTGGCAATACATCGAGAATCCACATCGTCAATTCACCGCGCTCGATTATCACTCAGTCGTCAAATATTTCGAACAAAATATGCTGATTCCGATTAAATACTTTTTACTTCTCCGTCAAGGCGAGGATTATATGTTCCAAGCGTGCCGAAAATAACACTACGTTTTACGTATATTAGAAAACCATTTAAGCACCTAAGCTAGCTATGTGATCGCAAGAATACCCAGAATGCTCTAGAATCCTCGCAATAATGACATAAAAAGAAATATGACAAAATAGACACAAATGGGGCAGAAATGGAGGTGCGAAATGGAATGAGCACCTGAAAATTAGTAGGAAACGGGAAGGAGAGGCCTGAAAACATGAAAACAAATGTATACAAGATCACAAGAATTATGAATTGTAGGAACTGGCACAAAAGGGTCAAAGGCAGGGTGCAACCGGAATTACAATTTACCGGAACCGGAATTTGAAAATTTTACCGGAACCGGAACCGGAAAGTGAAAAATGCATTTCACCAAAAATTTCATTTTAATCTTATTTTTTGCTCTATTATTTGTGAAATAACCTTAGTCCAACATACTGAAGTGAAATCCACCATCAATGGCTTATATTCGGAATACAAGTGGCTTTCTAAAGAGATTCTTAAAGATTAGCAAAGTTAAAAAAACGGCCAAATTATAACACCGGAATTTTTAAATCCGGTAAAAATTTACCGGAACCGGAATCGGAAGGTGAAAAAATGCCGGAACCGCAACCGGAACCGGAATTCCGGTTGCACCCTGGTCAAAGGGGAAAGAATTTGTAGAAATGGGAATGCGCAACGCACTGAGCGCCTAGAATTTGGTCAGAAAATGGGGTTTTAGTACCTGAAAACACAATATGAAATATACGTCAAAATACACGTAATTGACATAAGCGAAATTGGCAGGAATAAGACTAAGTTTGACAAGAGTTTGACAGAAATGTTAAAGCACAGTAGTTTTACAAATGAACAACAGTACGGCAAGGCTAAAAAGATACCGGTTAAGTACAGATCACGATACTCTGACCGAGACTGAGATGTTGGAATTCACATGCCAAGGAAACTACATAGCTAGGAGGTCGAGGGGTGCCGAGGGTGAGCACCAGTGTGGCACAGAGTGCACACTGGGGCCCCACCCGACAGTCCGTAATACAATTGTAAGGGCAGGACTGGTCAAAAACGGGAATTGCCAATTTTCCCTGTTTCCGATGATTATAGCTTTCGTACGAGGGCCATGCGGCCGAAAAGCATTACAGAAATTATAAGTATTGGGAAACTGCAATATGTGAGCAAAAATTGAGCAGGATCTGTCAGATACAGCCTACGGGACCGCTAGTTGAATCACGTCCGGGCACAATAACAACAGTAACACACAAATTCTAAGAATTGCAAGTAGACGTTTCCTATGCCTAAAAATGACTAGTTTGACTAAGTAAAATATACTGATTCCGATTATATGTTTTTTACCGTTCCGTCAAGGCAAGAATAATGTGTTTTACGCTATCCGAGAACAATGCTATATTTTACACGTAATGTTGAAATCACCTACGCACCTAGACTAGCTATATTATCGTAACCATACTCTCCCCTGAATAATCCTTAGATAATCATGACAATCAAGAGAATATGGCAAATAAGACACAGTTGGGGAAGAATTGGCAGAAATGGAGGTGCGAAATGGAATGAGCACCTTGAAATTAGTAGGAACCTCGAAGGCGACGCCTGAAAACATGAAAATAAGCATTTATATGAGCACGAGAAATATGATATGTGGGAACTGGGTCAAAAGGGGAAGAATTTGTCACGCATGCCACAGAAACGACATAGCTAGGAGCTCAAGGGACGCCGAGGGTGGGACCAGTGTGGCTCAGAATGCACACTGGGGCCCCACTCGACATCCCTCTCACTCAGCTCATGCCGTCCCTTGGCATGCAAAGACCCATTGACCTGAAAGAAATAATGATTATGCATCGATATAAAGATAAATGAAAAATGGCCAAGAGTTTGCTAGAGTTCTTTGACGAATGTTTATATTTTTGCGTTTTTGGTTTAATGTTTTTATTTCTTTGGCTTTTAAGGGTTTCGCTCTTGAGCCCTAAAAATTTGGCAGGTTTCGCTCTTCCGAGCCCTGAAAATTTAGCAGCATTCGCTCTTCCGAGCACCAGAACCTTGATAATATTTGGCTCTTCCGAGCCCCTGAGAACCCATAATATAACCAAATGTCTTGAATTATTAGGCTCTTCCGAGCCCCTGAGAACCCATAATATAACCAAATGTCTTGAATTATTAGGCTCTTCCGAGCACCCGAAACCCATGAAGTCCTGAATTACCGTTTTGCCAATGAAGAATGCGAACAAACGTACAAAACTGTCCAATTTAACGAATATAATGTGAACGAACAAGTAGCACACGAACATATAGCAAACAATACGTTGGACGCTGCGGTTTGTTGTATTGACATTCTAACCACTGGCACACATAAATGACAACGAAATAACATAACAACAATGAACAAAACAAATGAAACCAATTGCCAAATGATATATATAGCCAAAGACCGCAGACTTCCTGAAACTATTAACAGTACACATTATAACACAATACTACATTTTATAACAACAATACAATGCAAATATTTTGGGTTTTATTGCCATTACGTCAAGGCTTTGTGTAAAATAATGTGTGAAATTATACTATGTTCTGCATGTGGTGAAATTACATGCGGCAACCACCGGTATCGAGACAACGCGATGTTACTCATGAAGCCAACTGCAGAGGCCGGTCTATAAGTGAGACTCAAGCATTACGTGGCGGTACCCGACGCCGAAGCATCAAGGGTACAAGTTAACATTGTACGGAATGTACAATATTGGTGTAGTGTCAAGTCCGGTAAACGTCACAATTCGTGGTTTTTGTTTTGTTGTAGTGTATAGTTGTTTTATTGAGTTTAGGTTTTGTTGAAAATAAACGACGTCAAGGCGTTATAAAATAATGTGGGCGCTATTTTGTGACCCTTGCGTAACGATTCAGTTGTTCCATTCGTGCTTGATGTTTCGGATGTAATAACAAATCCAGGACCTTTATTGCAAAACGGGTTGTCGTCGTCCATTGTGATGTGTTGAAAAACTAGAGCAATTTGACACAGCAAGTGAAACCGACTAGTGTTGACTAGTACTATAAAGCATACAGTACTAAAGCACTGATACAAATAGCAAAAGCAACACTTAGTGGGGCAGCAATACTGGGTTGGTAATTGCTTACCTACGCTAATTGCTAGCAACCGTGAATAGCTAAGTGTACATGTAGTGATAACTATTGCTAAATAGATGCAAGCTATTAAACCAGTGAAACATATTATACTACATACACACATTAACGCAAGCTGTGTGTATGGAAGAGGACCTGACCCACTCCAGCAATTTTTGATAAATTGACAATTTTTATGGTTAATATGTCCCATGCTAACATGCAAACTGATAGTATTAATTTTATTGTTTAGTTTTGATTTGTTGGTTATTTTAAAATAAAGAGTGGTTATTTGAAACTGAAATGTTTGTAAAAATGAAATGTGCATATCTGAAACGTAATTAAACATAAGGGCATGCCGACCATATAGTCATTGTGTATCTACTAACAGATGCTCACACTTAGGGCAATGCCATACCGCATGCGGCGGTTCCTCAGTTAAATTAACACATTCCATATGATACCAGTCTAAACAATAATCGCACTGAATCCAAGTTTTATTTAATCCTCGTGCGGCTTCAGGGTTGAAACTGCGTTTGCATGTGCCGCATAATGCATCGATATTATCTGAGGCGTTGCGTTGTCGAGTCTGAAACCAGGCTTGCTCAGGGTTTACCTCCTTGTGGCGGAGATGGCGCAAAACCATCTTCTGCACCTTCCGGTAACAGGTCTGATACCAGTGCTGCCGTGTTTAGGTTTACACCAAAGTACAGCGCGGGATCAAATCGGTGGCAACTGTCCATGAACTCCGGAATATATCTCTCTAACCGTTTCCGGTTCAACAGTACATTGATCTATTATCGACGGTAGTCCGGGTGTAGTATTATCCGTAGCTAGCGACGATACAGGTGATGGCTAGCTTGGTGGTCGGTCCGATCAAGTCCATCGTCTCATTTGCCTGTTCTCTACTCACTGCTATATTTGTATCTACCTGCCTCGGTGGACGAGCTGGAGGCTGTGCCGAGTCAGTCACGACCATCAGTTAACTCTCCGCAAAGGTCGGTGTAGAGGAAGTACCTTTTCTCCTCATCGCCTCTTCGGTTGCTGTAATAATAGTAGCATCCCTAGACTTTTGTAATTGCCGCTCCTCCTCTTCGATGTTCACCATAGGTGCCTTTGTTATAATACGGTGCACATCCGTACAAACATCCTTAGGGAGGACACTTGTTTCATACGTCCCTACTGGTTCGGAGCTTATTGTCCTTCGCTGTGCAGTGACCGGCACGGATGGAAGTCTCAGCCTCACGTCTCGAAAATTCCCGAGACTCGCGTAGTCTCAGTCTCAGCTTTTGAAAAGTCAGGTTTAGGAACTGAGACTCCGGTATCGATGCCATCCATGAGTGCCAGTTGCGGCAAATTATTGTTTATTGTTTTATAGGAAAATTTTATGTTGTTTCATAACAATAATTTTTAGTAATGCTATTCGCGTAAAACCAGTCGTAGTGGGACTACATTTATTGAGCGAAGCTCGAACATACGCAAGCAATTGAGGTAGTATGCGAATTAGTTATTAACTAACTATTCATCTATCGGTTTTGGAGGTTTTTAAGCAATTTCCTCAGATTCCTTGCTCCCAAAAACCCTTCAGCCACCCTAATAATTATTGGAATAACTTAAAAAGTTTTAATTTTGTCTCGTCAATTAACCAAATATGCAAATTAGCTATTAGCTAACTATTCGATAATCGCTTTTAAAGGTTTGTAGGCGATTTATTCAGATTCCTCGCACCGAAAACCCATTATTGCTGAAACTAGACTGCTTGTAACCCTAATAATCTGGCTTCTCCACAGCGGGGGGCCCCCAGCACTTTTCGAAATTTTCATTTTCCCCCCGGCGAAAATTTTGCCGCCCCCAGGAAAGGCGCCCCGGCGAATTTTCGGCCGCCCCCCAGCAAAATGCCCCCCAGCAAATCTTTTTCCTGGGGGCCCCACACTTTTCTAGGTCAAAAATTTTCAATGTTAAAACGTAACAACCTGGATTTCTTTTGAGGCGGACATTCGGCAAAATATGATTTTATATTACGTACGCTGAGTACTCATAATTTTTAATAGCGTTACAAATACCCGTAGTAACTAATACAATTCAATAATGAACTGAAAAAGCACAATTATATAAAGACCGTTTCAGGGCATACAGCATTCGAAAGTACCTTGCAGCAGCAAGTTCAACCCGCCTGAGCCTTATGATAAATTGAAGCTGTGACTACTATACAAAATATATATTAATCACAGTTTCAATTATAGATTATCTATATTTTATATAATTGTGCTTCTTTCAACTTCTGGTTAAGTTGTCAGTATATACGTAATATTGGAGAAGCCACATAATTAGTGAAACATTGTAAAAACGCCTAATTTAGGCTTATCAATTATGCTTATATGCAAGTTATCTATTAGCTAACTACTCAATTATCAGTTTTAGACGTTTGTAAACAATTAATTCAGATTACTCGCACCAAAAAACCTTCAGTAAACCCTAATAATTATTGAAAAAAGTTTAAAATTACCGAAATTTAATATTGTTGCCCCAGAACTAAGTGTTCGCTACTAGGGGGGAGCACTTAAGATTTCACACCCTGATTAATATTACGTTGATTACGCTTTTTAAGGAAAAACATCATCAGTATGAATTAAACATACCATCTCCTGTCGATCATATGTGTTGTATATTTGATCTGTGCTTATTATTTATATGGTTCTTTGTAAATATTAGGGATGTGCCGCGACCAAAATTTTTGCCGATACCGATGCCGATTCTTATTTCGAAATTTTACTGATGCCGAATTCCACATTTAGTACGCCATGCTTAACCAGTCGTAGTGGGACTACATGTATTGAGCGAAGCTCGAACACGTAAGCAGTTAAGCTAATGCAAATTAGTTATTACGTAGCTAACTATTCATTTATTGGTTTTGGAGGTTTGTAAACAATTTATTCAGATTCCTCGCACCCAAAAACCTTCAGTAAACCCAAATAATTATTGAAATAATTTAAAAAGTCCTAATTTTGTCTTGTCAATTAAGCTAATATGCAAATTACCTATTAGCTAACTGCTCAAATATCGGTTTTGGATGTTTGTAAACAGTCTATGCAGATTCCTCGCACCCAAAAACCCTTTCATGCAAAAATTAAAAAGTCCTAATTTAGGCTTAATTATGTAAATTAGCCTGTAGCTAATAAACGGCTTAAAATTTTAAAACCCCAATGCGAGGTTAACACCCCAGGATAAAAAAGTTTTTCAAAATCGGTTCATACGATCCTGAGATTCGCAAGACTAGAGCTATACGGTGTTCGACATCCAGGATAGTCACGTCTAAGGGTTCCACGTTTCCGCGAAAAATACCAAATACCGCTACTCGACCCGGGTGCGCACCTCCTTCATATCGCAGAAATGATTAATGTATATAGTTGCTTTAGACATTCTGGTTCAGAATGCCAGATTCCTCGCACCCAAAACCCTTTCATGCTAAAATTAGATTGCTTCCAACTGTAATAATTAGTGAAATATTGTGGAAAGTCCTAATTTAGGCTTAATTAATTATGCAAATTAGCCTGTAGCTAATAAACGGCTTGAAATTTTAAAACCCCAATGCGAGGTTAACACCCCAGGATAATTTGCTTTTAGACAAAAAAGTTTATCAAAATCGGTTCAGCCGATCCTGAGATTCGCAAGACTAGAGTTATACGGTGTTCGACATCCTGAATAGTCACGTCTAAGGGTTCCACGTTTCCGCGAAAAATACCAAATACCGCTACTCGACCCGGGTGCGCAACTCCTTCATATCACCAAAATGATTAATCTAGTTGCTTTAGACATACTTGTTCAGAATGCTGATACTCGCGAACAGCCTGCTGAGTATGAGCTTCTGGTTCCACTGTAATCTTCAAATTTTTTGATGGAGCCCAAACTGTGTGAATTGTCTATATAATTCAAACACCACCTCTGGTCTATCTCGGGCGGCAACTAGTTTGGGGTATCGCACAAACATTGCCACTATCATTATTCTAGAAGTTTCGGTATCATTCTGAGATAGCTTAGGTAGTATTTGGTGTGTACTTGATTGCAATTACACGTTCCCACCCTATAATCGCCGCGTTACTAATCAAACCATTTTCGGACAATCAAAGTATGAAGAGACGTTTTTGAGAATTGTTGGCAGCTAACAGACACCCTAAATCAATGTTATACTTGTTAATACAAATTATCTATGTAGTCACAAATTTTGTAGTTCCTATTTCGGCATAAATTTGGTGTTCCGATTCCGTGTAAATCCACTTCCGCTTTGCAGACTGATTGTAGTGTTGTTGTTACTGCGTAAAGGCGCATTCGATATTTGTTGCTGAGCTCGTGGTTGGCTAGCAACGACAGTACTTTGTGCAGCAGCCGCAGGCTTAATGAGTTTCTCCGCTGGTGCTGGACGAACACTTTGAGTTTGAACTGTGCTCTGTAATTCGTTTGACCAATATTTTGGTTTGCAATGTTATCGTTGCAGAATTAGCAATTGCTAGCGGTATGTCGGAAATTGAATTAATAGTGTTATCTTTTCATGGAATGCGCGAGAATGCAATGATATATATATATATATATATATATATATATATATATATATATATATATATATATATATATATATATATATATATTGATTTTGCTCCCATCTTTTAATGTAGGTAGAAGTGCAAGCTTTCTACATTGTGTTAATAATAATAATGATAATAATAATAATATATTACGTAATTGATTTTATGTGATCTATTAAACGAATACTCATGCGTATGAAATGGTACGTTTGTGTTTATACCTACGTAATATGCATGTCTTTCACCATTGGCATGTGCAGAAATTGGGTTCCCCGGATCGCATCCTTCGAAATTTGTAGCTCAAAAATGAGAATTTTTTCTTCGCTTACTATTAGCAGTCCCAACTTGAAAATTGCAAGCCTGCAACTTGAAATCATCCCTGTTCCTGCGTCTTGAAATTGTGGCCGGGACAGAAATTCCCTTAGAACCCTAATACGTATATCGTGTGTTCTTACACGCCCTAGACTAACACTCGTCATCTATATCTGGTATTCCAGCGTTATTGTAACCCAATAAAGATTGTGAACAGACACGGTCACATGCAAACATTTGCACATATGTATATAAAAGTAAGTCAATCCGTTAGATGGTACTTGGCGTAAATTTGAATGGTCGTATAAGATAAAACGAAAACCGTTTACCACAAACAACTGGGGCAGGGTGCAACCGTAATTACAATCTACGTAATTTGAAAAAATTGCCGAAACGGAACCAAAACCAGAAAATAAAAAATATATACATACCACCAAAAAGTTCCCTTTAATTTTTTAGAGGTGCACACTTTATCCGATGTATTTTAGATTTTCATAATCCACAAAAGCGCAATCTACCTTCGCTATTTTGTTTTCGGCGATTGTCAGGGTTACTAATTGGTGAAATAATCCTAGTTTGAAATAGATAGGTGCACACTTTATCCGCTATATTTTAGATTTCCATAATCCACGAAAGCGGTATCTACCTTCGCTATTTTGTTTTCGGCGATTGTCAGGGTTACTAATTGGTGAAATAACCCTAGTTTGAAATAGATAGGTGCACACTTTATCCGCTGTATTTTAGATTTCCATAATCCACGAAAGCGCAATCTACCTTCGCTATTTTGTTTTCGGCGATTGTCAGGGTTACTTACGATACGAATGAAATCAATTTAATTTTTATCTTCATTTTTTAGTAAAAAATCTTAATTTCGACAGTCCAAAATTACCGAAATTTAATATTGGTTGCCCCAGAACTGAGTGTTCGCTACTGGGGGAGCACTTAAGATTTCACACCCTGATTAATATTACGTTGATTACGTTTTTTAAGGAAAAACATAATCAGTATGAATTAAACATACCATCTCCTGTCGATCATATGTGTTGTATATTTGATCTGTGCTTGTTATTTATATGGTTCTTTGTAAATATTAGGGATGTGCCGTTACCAAAATTTTTGCCGATACCGATACCGATTCTTATTTTGAAATTTTACCGATGCCGATTCCAAATTTAGTACGCCATGCTTAACTAGTCGTAGTGGGACTACATGTATTGAGCGAAGCTCGAACACGTAACCAGTTAAGCTATATGCAAATTAGCTATTAGCTAACTATTCAATTATCGGTTTTGGAAGTTTGTAAACAATTTATTCAGATAAAATTTTAAAACCCCAACGTGAGTTTAACACCCCATGATAATTGACTTTCAAACAAAAAA
Organism: Enoplolaimus lenunculus; assembly: GCA_030248215.1. Taxonomy (NCBI): domain Eukaryota; kingdom Metazoa; phylum Nematoda; class Enoplea; order Enoplida; family Thoracostomopsidae; genus Enoplolaimus; species Enoplolaimus lenunculus. Next base: position 25,018 of record JASANG010000392.1, read on the forward strand.
GTTTATCAAAATCGGTTCAGCCGTTCCTGAGATTCTTTTCGCACGGACGGACATCCACCTTTCGACTTCAGAGTACAAAACATAAAACGCTTCGCGAAACTCCGAGCTTCGCTGGCAATTTCGCTTCGGTCAATAAACAGATAGCATACTACATTACATTATTATGAAGACTTAAACCCTAACCATCATAAACGAATATAACGGTTAATTTCAATTAATTTTTCAAACAAATGCAAGAGAGAGATATAACAGTTTTCATGAGCAGACACACTGGTATGCGCCCAGAAATGAATCTGATAGAATGAAAAAGTTTGTTGCCATTTAGCAGCCTGGTGGTTATTGTAAGGTCTGTGTAGTGTCCAAAGGCATTGAAAAAATCGGGGAATGATAGGCAGGGATATGCGGTCTCGGCCTTCAGCTTTTTTTCCAACGAAAATGGATCGTCAATCGCCAGTATGTATATTTAAAGTCGGTTAATAGTAAACGCTTTTTAGCGTTTATCAAAAGGATATTTTAGCGTTAATTGGAACTTTTAACTTCTTTGGTACGATTCCTTAAACGTCATCTATAAATACAACTATCTGCGTTTTGATATTACGTCAGCGTTGAGCAGAAAAAAATGGGAACTTGTCTTTCTCCTTTAGTCTCGGTTTGAAACGTACCGAGACTCAAAAAACCGAGACCAGTCAAGTCCCGAGACTTACGGGGACCGAGACCAGCCAAGTTCCGAGACTTACTGAGACCAAGACCTAGGGAACGACCGGATCCATAATTTTGCCTTTACCGGATCCGAATCCGGATCCGGATCTTAAAATTCAGATCCGGCCCGGATCCGGATCTTACTAGCTGGATAATTTTTCAATACCTAACGTATATAAAATACAAAAAGTTCAACTAATTGTTTCGCAAAATTAGTCAACAAAACTTACAGCAACTAAAAAAAGAAGTCTTTAAAAAAATTTTTATGCTAGGATTCGAACTCCAGTGGCTGGAGACGTTAAATAGTATATATCGCACCGTGGTTTAAAAATTGCAACACGTATACATAGTACTAAATCACCACAAGACGTGAGAGCCCCCTCGGGCTCGAGCGTCAAGGCTTTTCCTATAGCTGAGTCGTGATGGTATACGCCTCCCGCTC
>JASANG010003991.1:0-22500 GCA_030248215.1 Enoplolaimus lenunculus
CTTTGTTTTCAAATTTATTAGTGCCGCAAATTACATTGTCATTCATATCATAGGATACTTGCTAGAAGCTTGAAATATGATATGATATTCGCATAAACGTGAATGTCATTATGGCTACTTATACACGATGATCATTTGAGAGCAGTGGTTTGTACAGTTAATGTCATCTGATGTTTACATTTTGTCGATATAGTCACAATTTAGTATGCAACAATTTGTGTTGGTGTCAGATCAACATATACAACACATGTTTCGGGTTGCCCCTGAACCCCGTATAACGCCATGAGACCAAAATAAATTGCGGTTTAAATAGATTCCCGGCATCGGTAGCATATTAAGATCTGGTTTATATATTTGCAATGATTGCAGATGTGTTTGAAATCAAATACGGTATTTCATCAAACCGACTGATTTGACTAAATTTGAATACACTGCAAAAAATAGTGAGTCAAATTGGATGTCTCCGAAATAGACTTTTCCTGACATCAAATTCGACTCATTGAGTTAGTGAGTCAAATTTGACTCTAGCGGGGCTCAATTTGACTCAGTTTGTGTAATCTGGAAAAGCCTGTTTCCGGGGAGAGTCAATTTGACTCATCATTTTTTGCAGTGTATTTACAATAGTTAGTTCTATAAATTGTGCTGAATCGACGTTATCTAAACTCGAAATTAAATCCGACTACGCCAATATTCAGAGACGGAATTTTACTTTTGTGGACGGTTGAAAAATACCTAATGAAAAATGTGATCCTGTTGCCCAGCTATAAGCCCTTATTTTGAAGCATGTGTCGCATCTAATGCCAGTTTTGATAGCTTCTATTACTTTGGAACCATCGTATGGTAAGGTTCAAAAATTCACCACATTGCTCGCGATTGATTTGCCGTAATTCTGTACCAATTTTAAAATCTGCAATTGCAAATGTTCGTCAGTTTGAAAACGAATCACTGAACTGATAATAGGTGCCATTCGCAGTTGACAATATGGGCCATAGAGTGAACCTTACATTAAGGAACCGAGTTTAGGACTGAAGCCAGATTTCATATCGTTATCGTCAAGCGTCATGGACTTTTATTTGTTGTTAAAATTTTAGCTTGAAAAGATGCTGCGTGGTTCTTGCCTGGATTCGCGGAGCAATTGCAAAATCCACCAGCTTCGAACATATACTGAATGCTGTGCAATGTTCCAATGATTTAGGCTCGCTAATATTAAATGTGATACATGTTTAGTTTAGCGAAATACTTAACATGCATTTTGTTACGATTTTACCTTTTAAAATCACTCGAGCAATAGTTAATTATTTCCTGTAATTGGTCTTATGACAAGCGTGTTGTTGCAGCTATGCCTTAAACACACGGTTTCTTTGAAATATATTAACGTTTTAACTAGGTAGTGGTTTCATAAATTAGAATGCTTTTTTAGACTTTATCACATACGGTCTGTAATCGGATATACAACATACAACTGGATCTATTGCCACGGATTAACAAACACCCCCTCGTATGTTTTAACACAATATTAACCCTTTTGAGTGGGTGACGGTATACGCCTCCTGATTTTATCACTGCAGTTTTTCAATCTTAGCATAAAAGTAGCAAACTTTAGGGGAAATAGAACATATTTATGTGATGAAGGTTTAAGCGAAAAATTTTCAGTTTACTGTCTTTAAATTTGTGCTTGTCAGTACTTCGAAGCAATAGCCTCAAATACAAAATCATGCATATGATTTGGACGCAAAAAACATACACCCGACAGCGTATATTTCAACTTAGCCTTATTATTTAGGCTTGGGCTTAAGTTTATTCTTATATACAATGTAACACTTAGGCTTAGGTGCAAGGTTGGAATATATTTTTGAAAGGAATATATAGCCCACATACCGGCCAATGATAATTTGTTTCTGGTTCTAGTAAAACAAAAATATATCACAATGTGTATAATGGACACTGTATTAACCCTTGGCGTTGACGTATTAGTGAACATTGAGGTTAATAAACCTTGCAGTTTTATGATAATTCATTCCAAAACATTTAATTCAAGTTATCATCAGTTAATTTTACGTAAATTTTATATCTTTAGCGCTACAATTGGATATCGATACGATAGAATTCATTACCTCATTTCTTTCTTAATATTAATGTATTTTCAATTTTTAACTTTAATATTAATGTATTTTCAATTTTTAACTTTAATATTAATGTATTTTCAATTTTTAACTTTAATATTAATGTATTTTTAATTTTTAACTTTAATATTAATGTATTTTTAATTTTTAACTTTAATATTAATGTATTTTTAATTTTTAACTTACCTCTCACACTATGATGGTAAAGGGTGTAAATAAATCGTTGTTGTTTCATCGAAATTTGCAGTATTTGTTACGGTGTAAAATATTCGTTATCAATTCGTGGTTTGTTGTTAATTTTGTGCTATTTTTATATATTTTAAATTTATTTTAAGTCAACCAAAATTACCTTATTTGATACTGAACCAGAATGTAAAAATTGGAAAATGGTGAAAAATAGCATAGACTGCGCCCCGTGCAATGATATATTGCCGCAGGTGTTATCGGTGATGACGTTAATAATTTGTGAACAAAAATACAATATTAGCCAGTTGTGAAGCCTTCGTAAATAACCAGCTCACTTTTTACTAGGATGCTAAACGTTTTAGGTTGCTCATACGACATTTTCATATGTCTTATACAAGCAAGGCGAAACTATTCTATGTCGGGAGGGGGGTAAATTTTTGCCAAGAGAGCTGATCCTGACAGATGCCTTCAGGCTTCCGGTATGGTACATATCACGGATGTGCAAAATACATCGGATTGGACAAAGTTTCAATTTTTCGTAAAACAATAATGGCTGAGTTTCCAAAACCGTACTTAAGTACAACTTAGTACTTAAGTACGTGCTAAGTAACTCCTTTACGATTTTGTCGTTTTTAAAAGCGTACTTAAGTAAGTATACTTAAGACGCTGACTCAATTTGACATACTACAAAGTAACCATCGAGGCATACTAGCCTTGGTTTAATTGAAATTGTAGACTCATGGAGTGTGCTTAATATAAAACGAAACTATTACTTCCTTGTTATGACAACAGCTCACATAGGCGTTTGTTTGTTTTTGCTCAAAAAGTTACGTAAATACTTAAATCGGTAAATTAAGTAAATTACTTAAGTATAACTCTCAAGTAAACACTTCAGTAAGATTTCAGAAACCCAGTCACTGACGAATAAAAATTGCCGAAAGGTTCATCACAAAGAAAATAAACAATCTTTACTGTAGCAGTACAGAAATTAACCGTAGTTTCTGTAAATTTGTACAAAACTTTAATTAATGCGACGAAGGTAAACACTTGAGCTTTTTTTGCACATTTTCGATCCATTCTTCAGCGAATTTAAGTTTGCTATTGGTAAACTTTTTAGTTTTTATCTTTTTCCAAGAACACAGTTCGCTTATTTCAAGCTAATTTTCAACTTTAAACGAGAGTCTTAAACATAATTATAAGGTAGTAAACACAACCTGTGCTAAGTTTGAAAAACAACAAGGTTTGCTATACTCTCTCTGTGGGTTTCGAATAATCGGCGCTCCATTAAAATAAGGAAGTAATAAGGAAAACTTAGCAAAATGTTCAGTCAATCAGTACAATCAAGAGTGCATAATGACAAGAGTGTGCAACTCTTTGGGTCCGCATGGTACCAAATGTACCACAGTGTGTTGTGTTTTTGACCGACCATCATTGTTTAGAGGGGGGCCGCTATTACATGTGACCGTACTTATAAGGGGAGCATGTTTGACGCCACATACATAAGGTGCCATAGTTCGCACCGGTTGTACCCAACTCAAAATAAAGGGGGTGTGAGGTAGGGTAGCAACGAACGCGTGATGGGTACATTGTTTTTAACAAACAATGTGCCCAGTTGCACATTCTTGTTAAATAGCGATTATCCGCTTTTGATACAATCAGGAACGAACACGTCGACAAGAGTAGAAAACTGTGCAATTTCTTGGGAGAAAATATATTCTAAAAAAGTTTAGATTTGACGTAGGTAGAGAATTATACTATAAATCAGCGTCTTGAATCCCATGGGTGCGTGGCTCTTTTGACACTCTTCGAGCGCTCCAATATGCCCACTTTTTATCAAACAGGTATACAGCAGTTGAATTCAGAAATTTCTGGGATGAGAATCCTAATGCAATTTTAGTACTAAATTTAGGCAAAAATCGGGTTTGATCCTAGTCAAAGGCTTATGCCTTGGTGTCACCGTTAGATCTGCCATTGGTTGTATAATAACATAAAAATGTACAACCGCATCTAAGTTGTCTTTGGTTTGAGGTCTGTGCCGAAATAAATCGACCAAAATATTTCGTTCAACAACTATGAATTTGCCTGCTGGCAATTTGGTTCAATCCTGAAACGATATTGGTCAATGTTGCGCTCCGAAAAATCCGTAAAAGATTTATATATCCATGACTAGAGACATCATAGATTATTAACAAAACATTACTAATTATTCATCTAATATTTTAACCCTTTAACTTAGAGAGTATACTATGGGCAACTAAATACCAGTAATACACTAGCAACGCAAACACTGTGAGCAGTATTTGACAATTCTAACATATATGTCCATGTGCAAAATCTCTAAAACACGTGAAAGCCCCCTCGGGCTCAAGTGTCAAGCTCCTATAGTTGAGTGGTCATTGTAGACGTCTCCCATCCGAGAGAGTGGTGATCGAATCATACCTTGAAATTACACCTCATATGAAATTAAAAATATTTATGTGAGAAAGGGTTAAAGTGCACTGGTATACAATTCTGCCAATAATATTTTGTTGCTAAATGACATCTGCGCGTATTTCAGCTTTTTAAAATAATACAAAATTGGCAGATTTTTATTACGTAAATTGTTTGTTTTTTGATTAAACTTAATTTTCAGCAATTAATAAAGTTATGAATATTAGTAAAGTATCTAGCGATCATCTGCTAAGTGAACTAACACAAGACAATATGAATCAAAGCGATAATTCAGATTTAGCGAGATGGTCGGCCCAAATTGAATGGGCTTGGTCAGCATACACGCAATGTATTGTTATATTTGGACTTATTTGTAAGTTGCTAGGCCCATACGCCATCTGGCTAAAATATAGACTAAGCAATCCTTAAGCGTATTAGCTTAAGCATAAGCCTAAACCTTAAGCGTAGAGAAAACTGATTTAATTTATACATATTTCTATAGTTCAGAACATAACGGTGAACCCAGGGAAAACGAGCCGAGTAATTTCGCCACCGGCTTTGATGAGCTGCAAATTTAAGTAATCTTTAAGAGATACGGTATAATGCTTACAGAATTAACTATACATACAATGACTGGCGAAAAATGAAAATATATTTGAATACCAGCCAAAGTAGTAATGATGTTTAGGCCATATTCTCTCAAATGTGTAACAAAAACTATCATCAGTTAGTAATAGATTTTTAAATTCCCCTCCCTTTTCCATTTTTAACTTATAAAACAGGTGCAAAATTAGACCACCCCATATCCAAAAATTGTCCTAATTTTGGGGCCCCCGCATTCTTGTCTCCGTGTTACAAGACCTATCACCAACTGTACATAGGTGCTACACATATGGAAAACAGGCCAAGATATTAAAAAAGCGCAGAACACCCATATTTTTGTTCTAAATGTTTATACAAAAATATGTGCACTAAAATACAAAGAATTACACTAAAAACTGCACATCGTCCGTGAGTGTAACTTCACACATGTGAACTAAATTTATAGCAATGATTTTTAATGAATAATTTGCAGCTGCAACTTATACGAACGAGATTTTGGACAAAACTGGCAAATGCAAGTTGCAGCTGCAAATTAACGCAGCAAAAACTTGCACATATAGATAGGGCTTTAATTACATATATAATTGTGTTTGTTGTGTATTTCAGTAAATACCTTCAGCGCAACGTACATATTGTGCAATCGACGCCTGCGTACGCTATCTTACTATCATTTTATAACCATGATGTGTTTTGCTGATTTTTCATTTCTCGGCATTCTCGGCCTTTCAATGCTTCCAGCTGTTTCGCCTGCGTTCAAATGTTATTTTGCCGTCTATGGTGCACATACAGTATCGTTAGTGTCTCAGTGGAGTTTGGTTGCGGCAACTATTGAACGCTACTTAGCTGTGTGTTTTCCGTATATTAAAATGAGGGTAAGAATCCGGCCGGGTTTTCAAAATTTGAATACTGCCTTTGGGTAGAAACAAGTGCCAGCGGATGTGTGGGACTCAGTACCATAGTCTTGCTGGTATATAAGTCATATGAAATCTCTAGATGTTTCTTTTAGAATTGTTTGTTTCAATACAATTCTGAACTGGATATGGGTCTGTGTTTAAGGTTTATTTTCTTGCTAATGTTGTATTTTAAACTTATCGTTGCATAATGTACAGCCCAGCGGCATGGTAATTACAGACTTGCTGGTGGACTCAAGTACATTAGGGCTTCGCCAAGTTGGCCCGTGCAAAGATCAGGGGTGGAACGTTTCTCTGCGGAATTGCAATAGAGTAATTTAAGTTTTAGACTACGTTTTTGCTTGGCTTAGGCTTAGGCTTACGCTTAGGAATATGCTCATTCTTACGCTTAGGCTTACCCTAAGGCTTTAGGCATAGGAATATGTTTAAAGTACTGTTCCGCCCCTGTTCTTTACAGTGGTCCCCAAGTTTAACGTCTAATACGTTTGTTCAAACTCAAAATGCCCTGCACACTCTCAATGGCGTATCCAAAATGTTCAGGATGTGGTTTGTAAAAAATTCAAAAATATCGCCAGCGAAGCGAGGGTAAGACCAAACGCAATTTTTAGTACTAAATCTTAATACAAAAGTTTGGTTTTGTGTCAGTCCAGCGGAGTAAACGATAACCCCTCTGAAACATAAAATTAGCTAAATCCCAAAAACTGTTGGTAACTTTAAGCGTCTCTGAAGTTATAGGATGACAAAAAATAGACGAATCTATGCATATGACGATATCGCTAAAAAGGCCACGATATTTATTAGGTTGACTGAAAATTTTAAAAATTTTGTTTTAGCTATGTGATTTGAAATTCGCACGAATTATCATTGTTATAATAATAGTGATTTCGTTGCTCATTGAACTCTGGGTTCCTGCAGTTTTACGATTGACTCCAAGTAATTCGGACTCGTCATCACCTCAAAATTGGACAAATGGAACCGAAAAAGTGACGTCATACGAGCAGACGCCACTGTGCGAGTATCGAGATGAACACGTTGGACCATCAGTTGAAATTGTTATGTCTATAATTGAAACGGTAAATAGTTTCAAGAACTTATTGAGCGAAGCTCGGAGTTTCGCGAAGCGTTTATGATTTGTACTTGGGGGTCGAAAGGTGGATGTCCGTCCGTCTGTCCGTCTGTCCGTCCGAAAAGAATCTCAGGAACGGCTGAACCAAGTTTGATAAACTTTTTTTGTTTGAAAGCCAATTATCCTGGGGTGTTAACCTCGCATTGGGGTTTTAAACTTTTAAGCCGCTTATTAGCTACAGGCTAATTTGCATAATTAATTAAGCCTAAATTAGGACTTTCCACAATATTTCACTAAATTATTACAGTTAGAAGCAATCTAATTTTAGCATTAAAGGATTTTTAAGTGCGAGGAATCTGCGTTAACTGTTTACAAACCTCCAAAACCGATTATTGAGCAGTTAGCTAATAGATACTTTGAATATTAGCATAGTTTATAAGCCTAAATTAGGACTTCTTACAATATTTCACTATTTATTAAGGTTAAAACAAATATAATTTCAGCACTAAAGGGTTTTTAAATGCGGGTATTTGAAGAAATTGTTCACAAACCTCCTAAACTGATAATTGAATAATTAGCTAATAGCTAATTTGCATATTAGCTAAATTGACAAGACAAAACTAGGACTTTTTAAAAATTATTTCATAATTTTTAGGGTTTACTGAAGGGTTTGGGTTAGAGGGATTTAAAGAAAGTTTTCCCCAACAAAAACAACAAACAAAGGCTAAAACTGATAATTGAGTAGTTAGTTAATAGGTCATTTGCATATAAGCGCAACTGATAAGCCTGCATTAGGCGTTTTTACAATGTTTCACTAATTATTAGGGTTACAAGCAATCTAATTTCAGCAATAATGGGTTTTCGAGTGCGAGGAATCTGAATAAATTGTCTACAAACCTTTAAAACCGATAAATGAATAGTTAGCTAATAACTATTGCATATTACCTTAATTGCTTACGTGTTCGAGCGTCGATCAATAAATGTAGTCTCACTACGACTGGTATGCATCCGTTTTTCAAATATATGAAAAGCGTCAGTGACAAGTGTCTTGGCGGCTGCTACTAAAAATAATGAAAATAAATAAATAAATTTATATATGTGTGTGTATGTATGTGTATATAAATATATATACCTTACAGGAAAAACAAAAAAACTCGATTTTGTAAAATCTATGATTCATTTGATTATCTTTTTAAAATCAAACTAACACAGCATACCCGTATATATCTTAAACTAACTGATGTCCCAGTCTTTTCAACTAATACCATAAATAGTAAATGAATTTTCTGTATTTTCATAACGAAAACGAAAACAGACACCGATTTTTACCGGAAGCAGAAAACCAGGGTACCCCTGCCAGCAGTACATAATTACTACATTTTTCAGACAATTTCAGTTAAATTTCATAAAAACATAAGACACGCTTAGTTTGGTTAGCACAACATAAATTAATGCACTGTTGACGATAGTTTACATGGAAGATTTGGGACTTATTCGGGCCCGTAGGCAAAGAGGGGCCAGAGGAGGTTCGGCACCCAGGAAAAATTTGGTTTTTTGGTTATGCCCCCAGTCCGCGTTTGCCTAAAAGTGGTCGAATTAGAAGATTCAGACTATTTGAGCTTCTCATGGCCTCCCCTGATTATTCTATGGCCCAATTTGTATTTTTGAGAAATGCGATTATTAAGGTCCCAAGGTCCCTACTTGGAACTCCAAAACAATTTGTCAAAAAGTTTGACAATTTATGTATCACTCAATGCAGCTTGCAGAGCTGAGTCTAATGATGTTAAATGTTTTGTAATCAGACGATTGGTTAACGAGTTATTGTCAAATAACAGATTTGGCGCGCGGCTAACAATTTGGGTCGGCGCCAAATCAGTTATTTGACCATAATTCGTTAACCAATCGCAATGATTCCGACACTGTCAAAACACATAGAACCCAACCCATCTGAACTGTGCATAATTAATTATTCATTAGTTAGTACACAGCAAAAAATGGTGAGTCAAATTGACTCCATCCAAAATAGGCTTTTCCGGACTACACAAGCTGAGTCAAAATTCGACTCCGCCAGATTCAAACGTGGGAGTCAGTGAGTCGAATTTGACTCTGGCGGAAACAAAATTTGACTCAGTTTGTGTAGTCCGGAAAAGCCTATTTCGGAGAGTCAATTTGACTCACCTTTTTTTGCAGTGTAGGTAGTTAAGGATTCAGACGACTCGGCAAAATTTTTCAGTTCCAGCTTGGATCCTGGATTCGATCTCTGAGTTTACGTTTTCATTCCGCTCAAGGTTTGCATCACTGATTACGCTTTACTTTATTTTGAGACTTTTATTGAAATGTGAAACAAATAAAACTATCAAAAACATACAACAAAGACGAAACTCACAGTTTAGGACAATAAACTTATTTAAGTCAATAAATTTCAGTGAAAAAAGCGCAGAAATTGAAAAACTATGAATATATATATATATATATATATATATATATATATATATATATATATATATATATATATATATATTCATTTTTGTTTAATTCTAGATTTTATCATACATCATTCCACTGATCATCGTTATATTTTGTTCAATTCAAACGGCAACCGTTGTCATTCGTAGTTCACGTCGTTCGCCAAATAAGATTGTTTTCGCTGACGAACTATCGAGGCCTGGTCGCAAAAGTAATATCAGCAGCATTTCGCCGACACTGTGCTCATCACGTTGCGCAAATAGTAGCATCACCACCGGGCTGTCACCTGGAGCAGGACTGAGTCCTTGCTTATACCCGTCGCTTAAAAGCAATAATAGCAGTACGTCACATAAAACTGCAATTTCAACTGCAACGCTTTTACGTTGCAGTTTGCGTTACAGTAATGCACACCGATGTTCTCGTTGTAATTCGTTATCACCCAATGATTCAGTGAAATGTAAATCTTCATTGCACGACACATGGTTGACGTCAAGTTATAGAACTCATTCCAAACGTGAACCTTGTGACAAAAGTAGCATCATCAGGGAACCTACAACAATCAGTTGGACATCAACTATGCAGACGAATGGAACAAAATCTTCGGCACGTGCTGTGATCACCAATAATTATTGTCAATGCACGTCTGGCAACAACACTGATGTGACTCGCTATGACGTCATCGACAAGCACAAAATCAATGCTTGCGATGACGTCATTAACCACAAAAGTACTCTTAATCACAATGAAGGTATCAGCCAAAACAAAACTCGCAATGACGTCATTAAACATAGCTTTACTGCTCACGGCCGTGATGTCATTAACCGCACAATCGTAACTGCTAGTGATGATAAAGACATAGACTTCTTCACAAAAACATGTGATGATGTTACGGCCATCACTGCCGAAACACCTGAAGTTGATGACGGCATTCGTTATCATTCTGACGACACCGCTGCAACATCTAAAGAAGTCACCGGTAATTTCAAAACAATGAATGACATTAACGATAGTGTTGTAGTAAGCAACGGTATCTGCGATGATATCATTACACCAGTTAATCACATTGAAGCAGACACCGGATTTGCTACGCTTGATAGCTTATTAGATGTCGGTGATGAGGCATCACCGAACACACACCAAAATAACATCACAGATATCCGCGATGACATCAGCAATGACGTCAAGGACAACGTGGCAAGGACAGAATCAAATGACGTCATGTGTCACACGGCAAAACGTCATTTCGGTCGCAAAAGACACAATCTAGGTGTCCGAAAGCATAACAGTGAATCAATTCAACACTGGATGTGTACATTGTCCTTGAAACCTCACCGAAAGTGTCGTTCCTCACCGGCCAACAAATCAAAATCTATGACGTATAACGGCGTTGAAGAAACGACGCCATCGTTGTACGAGTTGCGGCCAATGACGTATCATGATGATGAAATGACGTCACTAGAGAAAAATAAAATAACATCAATGACGTATCATCAAGACGATGTATCAAGTGCAGTACAGATAAGTCGAGCGGCATCAACCAATGATGTTCCGCCTCACGGCGGTGATCCGACGGTGAGGTCATCGGTTGGTGATTCGTGTATGATTGTGCAACGCAGTTCACATACTCGAAGACGTCATTACGTCATTTGTTCGACTGCATTACTGTTCACAATGACTTTCATTGATTGTTGTTTAAATTTGCAAAATATTGCATTTCGGTTGTATGCATCAGTAAGTATATGGTTTGTATGCAAACATTTATACTTTACAACCTTTTAATTAGAAGCTCAAGCTTAGCCAATGCAGTAAAGGTAATTTATTTATTTCAGTTCTTTATTTATTTATTTATTTAATTGTTTTCATTTATTTAAAAATATTATTTCAGATTTGGCTTACCGATGAATCGCTAACGTTAAACTTTATGATTGCTCAGTTAATTTCATTTGTTCTCTACTACGCTCAGTACTCAACCAATACGTTTTTGTTTTTCGTCTGTCCACAACAGCGTCGCGTTTTGGGCGGCGCAATGCGACGCCGACGACGTAACAAACGCAACCATAGACAGTCAAACACAGTAAGATCGACGCTATTTTAATTAGGTGCATTCAGCCATTATCTGTTTAGTTTGTATTTGCGTAAAAATGTTCAAAATTTGACATTTTCTCTTTAGACAATCTTTACCTTGCGTGACTATACACCGCTTCTAAAACAGGTAAACACAATTTTTTAACTGACCTGCTAAATTCAGACGCCCTTTGCTCCGTCTGAGAAATACTAAGTATTAGCGGTTCCCTCGCGTCTAATGCTAATATGTCATGGTTTTTGAAGTTTGTTGCAAACTACTCTCTAAACGCTTAAACTAACTTGATTTAAGCTTAAGCTAGTTCAGCAGCATTAAACATTCACCTAACATTCTAACTAAAGTAAAAGGTAGGTTTACGCTTAAACTCATTTAAAATCTTACACATTTTTAGTTTGAGCTAAACTTAATTAACTCTTCGATACGTGTAATTTCTGTGCTCCACTTGTTGCTTAAACCAAAATAAGTTTTTTGTTGTCGTATTCTATTTATAAAAATATGTTTGTCTACGTTAAACTTACAGTTCCAATTTATTTAGTTCGCTTAGCTATTTCAGTTTTGCTTAAACTAATATTCAAGTCGAGCTAAGTTATAATTTAAGTTTAAGTTTTAGATAGTATTCTCAGATTCTAAGTGTATGTACTCAGGTACATCTTTACGTAATGTAGTAATTGCAAAATTATTGAGGTAAATTGATTTTTTCAATGACAATACAGAAAATGACTGTTAAGCCCTATTTATACGTGCAAGTTTTTGCTACGAAAACTTTCAGCTGCAATATACACTTGTAAGTTTTGTCCAAAATTTCGTTCGAAAAACTTGCAGCTGCAAATAATTCATTCTAAATCATAGCTAGGAATTTTAGTGCACTTGTATGAATAACCATGCAAATTCAGTGAATTTATTGCAGCCGCTTTCGCATTGGCTGCTGAAAAAAATGCAAATTCCGCGTGCAATTTGCAGCCGCCAGTTCTCGTAGCAAAAAAATTGCATGTGTGAATAGGGCTTTAATGTATTCGTAGAACGGGTCAATTTTACTAAGCCTTAACTGCTAATTTGACTCAAGCCAAAAGTTTCCTGAACGAATTATTTTACTTTATTGCTTAAATCAGTTTAGACTTTCATTCCGGACAAACGACGAACAATGTCTTGCGTTGCTGGAGTCAATGGATCATTCCGACAATGCAACAACGTCAATCGCGTGCACAACAGTATCAGCAGTGATGAAAGTCAAAAGAACAACGCAAGTATCAATAACATCGGCATTAGCAACAGCTACAACACTAACAAAAATTGCAACAACGAGAAACTTTCCAAAAATAACAAAATTATCGACATGAGAAACGAAAAGAGTCATAATGGCAACGACAACCGCAACCGCAGCAACAACACGAGCAACAGGAACAACAGCAGCAATAATATAAACAGCAACAACATCATTAACACCAACGTCATCAACAACAGCGACAACATCATCATCAACAACAACAGCAACAATACAAAAAATAGACCAATCAGACAACAAGCAATGACGTCACAAACAGCCAATCGTGCGCTGGTTACGATTCTTGACCGTAATTCGTACGTACGCAATTTAAGTCCAAATGACTCGACCGTTCGAAATGTTGCGTTGAATTCATCGATGTTAATATCAGAATCATCGTCTCGTGACCATATCGAACGAATGTTCAACCTCAATTCATCGAACATTTCACGAACACTTTTAGATTCAACTTTAGAAACAACTTTGGAAATGCCATCGAACCATCGTAGACCCAGTATATCTGAACAACACACCTCTGTTATTTCTACGATCAAATCTCACAGTTTCGAAAATGCATAACATGAATGCTTTAACGAGTAGCGTATGATTTAAAATGTAATGAATGCTATATTTTGATTGGAAACTTTTGCCTTGGGTATAAAGCAAATTTTGAATAAAGTCAAATTTTCAAACGGTCGTTTAGATGTATTGCGAATTCACACTTGCAAATTGTTTCCAGCGAGAAATTGCAGCTGCAACTTTGACATGGAAGAATATTTCGAAATCTCTTTTTACACGTCGGAGATGAATATTCGTGAGCCAGTAAATGTTCGAATAACACTTTAAAATTAGGCTTAAATTAAATGCTTAAGCTAAAATCTACGCGGTTATGCTTGAAGCCTGCCGTAAACCTGGGTCGGTATTTTGACTGCATTTGTGAGCATATTGAACCTTGAATGAAGGACCATGGATAAGGCTGCCCGTCCCTAATTCGTACTAAAGTCGAATCAAGTGTTTTGTTCGGAAGATCTGCATTTGGCTGGCCGCCATCTCCAGGTTAGCTAACAAACCTCAGGCCGAATTTTGCAGTTAAAAATTTGTTTTTTGTTTTCATACGGTGAGATATTTGATTTCCAGAATAGCAATCAGAAATTCCACAATCTTGCAGAGTAAAAATGATACAGATTCATTTTGTTAATATTTAAAATATCGGAAAATGTTGTAAAGACACGTTTCTAAGCTTTAAATCACGAAACACAAAAGTGTTCTCCTCACATTGGAAAAAATCATTAATCTACAACTGCTTAGGGTTGCGCTATACTTGACGCCCGCCGGCGCCGTCCGACACCGTGCGTCACTCGTACGGCGCCGTCCGTGTCAGCATAGCATTACAGTTAATCAAAATATGAATTGCTAGTTCGTTACGAATTCATAATATCCTTAAACTCAAAAAGTATCTACTTTATATTTAAAAATAAGTTTTTCTTATTTTGAAAGTTAAAAATTATACTGTTTTTGAATAAAAAAATATTCAACTGTCTCTTATTAATATTAAAAACTTTATTTGTCAAGCAACGGAAAACTTTTAATCGGTGTAAGTGGTTTCGGTAAAATCTGTAAGATTAAGAGGAAAAGGGCCAATCTAACAGTGTTTGCTACGTTTCCTATTAACAATGTGAGATGTTGATATGAATTTAATCAGTTTTTCAGTTGAAAAATGATATTATTTTAAGAGTTTTAAACCTTTTCTACACGGTTATAATTAATATCTATTCGACAGTGAATTTAGTACATTTAGTTTCCATAGTTATTTAGACTTGTTGATTGTATCAATTAGTAAACAGTTTGGTCTGTAACACTATAGCAAGTACCTACAACGATAACACTGGGTTTTATGTAAGAATTAAAATTTAACCCATACTGCACTGCGAATGAAACAAAGTAGCTTATTTCTACAATTGTATGAAAAATATATATATTAGCAATATTTACGGGTGTTAACCATAAGTAGTTTGTAGCAGGTTTGTTGGCCGGAAAAATTTACCGGAAAAAATGGTTTTTTTCCATTTTTTTCCATTTTTTTCTGAGGGGGTGGAACAAAATGGAAAAAAAAGAAAAATATTAAACGATTCTTAAATATAATTTGCAAGTAAATATGGTATAAAATAACGTTTTTAGGTGACATCCAACTAATTTTCATGCAACACATTAACAGTGACCGTGTGTATATGTCCACCAGGACACATATGTCCGAAAAACGCGGAAATTGCAGCATATGAATAAACGAATTTGAAACTTTGCCACGCGATTCGATGTAAAACTACATATGCAACTTGTTCGGTTCATTCACCAATTTTCGTCGACAGTGGGGCGGCCAAAGTTAGGGTGCTCAAAATTGAAAGCTTGCTTTTACCGTGTGATTTAACACAAGAATACGTCTAGCTTCAACCTCGCTTTGCTCGCGAGGTTGCAGAAATTGAAAGACTTCGCTGTCAGAAATAGCCCAAAAGTATATTGGGATTTAATATATACTTGTAAAAAAACAAGCGTGACTTGTTTAATTCGCTCCACTCATTAGTTTCTGATGTTTCGATGACCTCCTCCGGTTATTCCATGCCAAAATTTAAATTTTTAAAAAATTCGAATTTTAAGGTTCCAGATACCTCCACTGGACCCAAAATGTTTTTGTCGAAAAATTATACAAATTATTTACCATTTGACACAGGTTGCGGAGCTAAGATGAATATTGTTAAATATTTTCCAATCAGACGTCTCCCAAACGAGTCAGTGATATATATCCAACTTATCGAAAAAAATTTTTGGGTCCCAGGGGGAACTTGTAGCCATAAAAATCGAATTTTTCAAAAATTAAGATTTGGGCATGGAATGATTACAGGATGTCATCAGAAGCTCAAATATGCAGAAACTTTCAAAATGCAAGCTTTTTTGAGCAAATGAGGGCTAAGGGAGGGTTAACGGATAACTCACACAAAGAATAAATTTTTTCCATTTTTTCCATTTTTCCGGAAAAAATGGAAAAAAATTTCATATTTTTCTGGTCATTTTTTTCCGGAAAAAAACAACACTGGTTTGTAGGGTGGGGATCACTGACTCAACTTTAAGATTACATTTTTCATATATTTTATCTCTTCAGGGTGGCACCGAATGTACAATTTGACCGAATCCGAATCCATTGCTAATTTACCGAATCCGAATACATTGCAAATTTGGCTAATCCGAATCCATTGCTAATTCGCCGAACCCGAATCCGAACCTTTGTTGCCACCCTGATTTCCTCCACTTTATTTTAGGTACGAAACCGTAATAAACTCTTTTGTTCAACCGGATGTTAACCGCTGCCTTTGAGTTGGCGTCTACATCTTAAATTTGAGTCATACTTTTTGAGCAAATTAACAAAAATGCGTTCTGAGCGCTGTCAAACCAAACAACTGAAACTAGCAAAATACTTGATTTCATATTTTGAAAACGTTTTCTTTTCACAGCTTTAAAGTTCGCAAAGTTTTGAAACCAAATTGATATGAAAAGATGGAATTCTGCCTTATATTGAGCAACCGAATGTTCTGATTGGATAATGCATGTCTTGACCGATTGACGAATGAAATTTTCATTGACTGAATAAACACAAAAACAGCAAACGTGAACCAATCTCACTCAAGGATGCCGAGCAGTATATCAGATTCTTGAAATAGCATGAGTATTTGGCACAGTCTATTTTCAGTAATTTGTTGCACGCAAAATCATTGCGATTTTTACTGAATGTGGAATCTACAAAACGCATAATTGCGATTTACTGGCAATATTACTTAACCTAAGAACTACGCCAAGCCATTGCTAGACTTTTAACAACTATAAGCCAGACCAGTAGCCAGCTCACCTTGCTAGGTGGTAGTAAATCATTATTCAGGAGGGAAATACAAGGGTTTTCGGCGACCACATGCAAGATTGCAAATTTTCAAGACGTGTAAAAATACAGGGGGCTGAGCCCCTCTGAACTTGTTCAGTTTGCGGGCACATTATGAACCGATCCAATAACCACGATTATACATAAAGCAATTTAGAATGAATACCAGTAAAGTTGACAAAATTTCACTGTGGGTTAGTTCAAGTCATAATCCGATTTGGACTCGCTCAATTCGAAATAGGGCTAAAGTACTGCCTGCACTAAGACTTATACACAACAATTCTCGAACCAAACAGGTTGGTCAGATTCAAAGTTTTGGCATTAGCCCCAAAATTTTGTTCTTAAACCTATTTCTATACATGGACCTATCTATATTATTAAAGCTGAAACGTCCCACATACGTATCTTGTCCAGGGTTCCAGCACATAGATGTGCGGTATGCAAATTAGTTAATACTAGTCTGCCAGTTTTGCGCAATGCGCAAAAGTACTTACAAATTTTCCTTCCATAAAACAATCACGTGTATTTCCTCAAAAAATTATTGCAAACAAAGTAATCCTGGAAAGTTGCCCAAAATACGTATATGGGGCGTTCCAGCGTTCATATATTGATTGTAATTTTTGTTCAGATACAAAGTTCAAAGTACAAACCTTGTTCCGACGTGTTCTCTCCAATTTTACACTATCTTTTAGACTGCATAAATGTTGTGTAAGTAGAATGGTTTAATTTGAAACGTGTATTCTCCAGTTTGAAGGTAAATGAGATACCGGGAGCTTTCTCTGCCAGCACATACCTGGCACTGAAAAATGGCGGGGTTGCAAATGTTGCAACCTATTTGACTCGTATATTAAATAAAGCTGGAACGCCCCACATATGTCTTTAGGGCAAGGTTGCAGTTGTTGTTGCATGCGAATTAGAGCAAATATATACAGTTTGAAAGCCAACAATGCTTGGTGTAGTAAAGAACTGCAGCTATGAAGGCAAACCAAATGTAACAAAAACTATTGCACAGTTTACAATCAGGAGTAAAATTGTTTCGGAGAAATATATTTAGGAATGCAGATATGGGCCGATGTATAGAACAGGGCCGGATCGTTATCCGGCGCGGCTATAATAGAGTCAGTTTAAGCTTTTGACTTACTGTTTTGCTTAGGCTTAGGAATAGGCTCAACCTTATACTTAAGCTTAGACTTAGGTTTAGGCTTAGGAATATGCTTCTACTACTGTTCCGCCGCTGTTCTATACATGGGCCCAGATATGCAACCACGGCGACTGGTTAATATTATTTAGGAAATTTTCTGAACGTTTAAAATGCACTTAATAGTAAACGCGGGTTCGTAAATCAATTTTTTATCGAAAGATTTGGATATCTCTAGCCTGTATGCCTCGTGGTCGTCTGTCTTCGACCCCGCGATAATATGAGCCACGGTCGATATTCAGCATTTGGGCTCAATCCACTGTCACATGCAAGTTCACTAGTTTGGCGCGTATTATGGATATCATTATCAGTGATTTTAACGCTTGCTTGTATTGGATTTATGAGCCAGGTTCTAGTACAGTTCATGGAAAAACCAACCGAGATAAGGACGAAGGTATGTAGGCACAGGCCTGTAGCCAGCTCACCTTACTAGGGGGAGGCTAAAATTTTTCAGTAGGGGCATACAAGGGTTTTCGTTGACTTAGGGTAGAGCTATATTTTTCATGAACAAGCAAGGTTTAAAATGTTCGGGGGGCCAAAATTTTTCCAGGGAGGCTGAGCTCCCCTGGCCCGTTCTTGGCTACGGGCCCGATCAGGCAGGGTACAACCGGACTACTGATTCCGGCTCAGGCTGAAAATTGACTTTCGTGTTATTTTTGTCAAAGTTGTGAATGTTCAAATGAGTTTGTCAGAAAATTACTTGGACAACATTTGTCGACTAAATTATGAAAATTTATCTAAAAAACATTAAAAACATTGTTTTAATAAAAGTTTATTCGGAAATTAATATTTTAAAAGTAAGGTTTTTTATTTCAAACAGGAAAAAAATTTGGATCTGTAACTTGTATAAACAAATTGATTTGCGATATAAAGTTCGAAATTATTTTTTTATTCTTCATCGCTGCATATCGTAAAAATCTTTTTGGACAAAACAAACGGTTGGCTATTAAGATTAGGGTTCGTATTCTCAAATGTGCGTAGTACCTATCATCAGTTGGTAATAAGGTCTTGTAACTTTTGTACCAGTGAATGACAAGGTTCGGTTTCAGTACAGTTTTTGCATTTGATTTGGTTTGCTTGTGTGTCAAATTTGTGATTCGCGTTTTATAACCGGTCGTCCGTTTGAAAACCTACCGCTACTGGTGATAGATGCGATATGCATTAAAGAATATGGACCTTGACCCATATTTTCAAATGTGTACTGTAGTGACCCGAATAAGAGGGTGGACTGATATTTATTTGGCCTCTCCAGAGGGTACCCCCCTTGTTATTTGGTTACGGACTGTTATTTATTTTCAACCCACGCTCCGCCACCCTTCGTTACTGATATATATCCGGTACTGCAACTATCCGTAGAATTAAACGTTTATTTGTGTTGTGTCAATAGCTTGAGCGATAATGCAAGGTTATACGTAGGAATGTACTTTCAAAACTTAAGTACGCTTTAAAGTTTCGAAGTCAAATTATTCGGTCCTGGAGTCATTTATGCGCTACAAATAGGGATAATTGACACTTATGGACTCTATTTCTCTATTTAGGGTTCGGGGCTCTATCCGCTTACGAACTCTTATAGGGGATACGGACTCCTATTGACTGGGACACAAAATGGAACCCCCCTCTTATTACACCCCCTCTTTTTCGGGTCACTACAGTATAGCAACTATCATCAGTTAGTAATACGTTTTCAAACTCACTTAACCATTTTGATCCGTTTAAAATTGTTACAAAAAGGTTATTTTTAAATTTAACAAACCTAAACAAGGATATTGTTTTTCAGCTGTCTGCTGGACCAGTTCCGTTTCCGGCCGTGTCGGTGTGCAATTTGAATCCGTACAAGTATCGTGTGCTTGGCGAAGTACCAGAAATTGCAGTGTTGGTATGTTTGGATTTTAATCAAATACAAATTTAATAACCTGTAAAGTTACTATGAGCAAATTATTTGTGTTAAATATCTCTTTCTCGCATGAATTTTATCAACTAAACGCTATTGTCCGTGTTCAGGTATCGAACACAGGTCATTGTGGTGGCAGACATTGCGGTTAATTTTGATTTTTCAACTTGTTCAAGTCAGCTACAAACAAATTTAGACCCGCATACAAGATAGGTCAGTGTCTAAGCGTGAATCTAAACCTACACCCGCGTCTAAAGCTTAAATCATTGCCTAAACCTAAATTTTTATCTTTTAAGCTTAAACTTTTACGGATCCTAAACAAACGTGTATTATTTGCACGTTATGTTGCGACGGACGTTTGGAAATTGACAATATGATGCACGATTGCTTATTAATAATAGCATTTCAAATTTTTTTAAAATATACACCACTTGAAATAATTGTAGAATATTGCATACGAACAAATCATTAACGCGGTCGCTGTTGGCAAAAATGCAATGGACTACAGCGAAACCACTCGAACAGGAATGGCTTCAAATCTGCACGCGTCAAATATGGTTAATAATACGGATAATTTAATCGAGCAGGGATCACAAAACAAACGGCCAAAACGTGCCAATCCAGGTTTTTACTGCATTTCTTTATATGTTTATACCTTAACAGTTGGTGATAGATCTTGTAACTTTAGTTTGAAATTGAACACATACGTTCGCATTTAAACGATACTACGTTTACTGCAGGTATGGAAAATGCATGGCTTCCGAAATTTGTTTAAATTTGTGAATGATGGATTCGTCAAATTATGTTTAATGGTAAAATTCTTAAGGTTGAAGTTGTATACCTTTTTTAATTTTATTGTCATCTGGATGCCGACGCGTGATGACGTCCAGCGACGCACGTCGACGGACCACGCTGCATGGCAAGTATATATATAAAGCGCAACGCTTAGTTTGTAGCGTTTACAAAATACGAATCAGTTTTAGTGGATGGCAAATCCTCATATTATGCAATGGATCCTACAGCGAATCCAGATCTTACTGACAGGGAATCCTCAAAATATATGGAGTTCTAAAGCCAAGTCTCTAGTTTAGTGAGGGTAGGCAAGCATTATTACGCGAATGGTTCACTACGTGGCTAATGCATTGCAAAAAATGGTGAGAGCCAAATTGACTCTCTACGAAATAGGATTTTCTGGACTACACAAATTGAGTCAAAATTCCACTCCGCCAGAGTCAAATTCGATTCACTCAGTTTTTGTAGTCACTAAAAGCCTATTTCGGAGAGCGTCAATTTGAGTCACCATTTTTTTGCAGTGTAAATATTTTTAATTTGTTTTTTTCAGATCCACCGTGTCATGACGATACTACACAGTGCTTTGACGATTTAAGAACAGAGTGTCACAATGTTAATGAATATAACGGAACAAAAAATACATCATGGGATGGTGTGGCGTGCATTGATTGGGACTTAACAAATTATTCCGAACCAATGAATTACTGCCGCAATCCTGACCTGAGTATTTATGGCGCATGGTGTTATATTACTGATCCTGTGCGAACAAGAGCATATTGTTTTAAAAATTGCAGTGGTATGTTGTTTCATTTGGCCCGTCTTACTTTTAAGGGGCTGTCCAGGTTTCTGGTGGGTCTAGAAAAGAGTAGGTTTAGATTCTAGATTACATATTTTTTGCTTAGGCTTAGGCTTAGGCTTAGGCTTAGGCTTTGGACCACGTTTTCGCAACGCTTAGGCTTAGGCTTAGGCTTAGGAATACGCTTAATCTACTGTTACGCCCCGTAAAGTAACATTGGTCGAACTGTTTTTAGGCACCTAGCCCGTATTCCTAAAATGTGTGTAACACATATGACCCAGTTGGCAACATCATGTAAACTATGGATCCAGTGAAAGGTGAAGTTAGAAATTCGTACACTGTTTGCATTGCATTTGCGTTTCTTTAATTTGAAGATACACAATTGTAGAAATTTGTCAGTTTGAAAACCAATCGCTGATCAGTGCTAGGTGCTATGCGCATTTGAGGAAATTATGAGCCGTTGGTCACATCCTTTTTAACGCCAAATATAGAATATCTGTAGTATCAATTATGCGCCACATACGTTTAAACGGACAATTTTTTATATTTCTAATAGAGACATTTAGAAAACATTCTTTTGTGTTTAAGTAACATTTTCATTTCATAATTTCTACGAGTAAATACAAGCGACGCCGCCCGGGTAACGGCGGCGGAAAAAAATCGGATGTGTTTTATTCTAAAATTTTTTCATTTTTATAAGTTTAAAAGTTAACAGGAAACATTTTGCTTCATATTCACTGGTCACTCTTAGCAACCTTTAAACTCATTGGAT
>JASANG010000247.1:0-26067 GCA_030248215.1 Enoplolaimus lenunculus
ATGAGGATTGAGATTTTTGTTCAGCATTCTGATTGTACTTGCGGTTAACGGTACAATTTCTGCCGGATTGTTCTCCTTAGTGATACTGTCGATATGTTCTGGTTCTAATGTGTTTGAAAGAATTGCATCCAAAACTGTTTTCGGGTAATGAAGCTTCCGAGCATAGCTTATAACGCGACTTGGAACGGTAATTGAGTGTTTTGCCGCGTAATGATATAAGCAAATCATAGCTGCGCGCAGAGCTTTACTGTCCGGTACTGCTTTGGATATAGCACTGACTTTAGGCGTGCGTTTCAACAGTTCTAGCAGCAGCTGTAATTCAGTTTCCGCCAAAGGTTTTTTTGAATTTACTGGTTCTGCGAGATGCTGCGAATCATCAGTGACAGCACTAGTCAGTCCGCCAGCCGCTAAAAACTCAATCTGGTCGTTGATGAACCTCATGAATTTGTGACTATTAACAATGTTGCTGGTGTTTGCACAAATCATAGTGTTATATTCATGTCGAATTTGTTTTACTTTTGCCATGCCGTCTAATATATTTGCTTTGATTTCAGCAGGACGGTAAATGCCAACACTCCTCAACTCGCGGTGAGTTAAATTTTGAGTGCTCATTAGTGCATACTTTATAACTTGCCGCTGTCTTTGCGACACCAAAGCGCACAACTGGTGTGCCAAATCTTTTGGTATACTCTTAAACTTGGCATTCAATAGCTCTGCTTGGGCTAAATTTACCTTCGACACAACATTAGTAATTGATTGGTTGAGATCAGAAAATGATGCCGTATAATACTGATTCAAGCTAGGCTCATAAAAAATTGCGATTGGCAAGGAGTTAATAAAAAAGTTGACGGCGTCTCGGTTTCGGTAATAGATTTGTGGCCGCACTTTACGCCAAACTTCCTTAATTGTTATTCCTGGTTCAACTAACATATGGTAGCCCGATTTCAATTTATCATACTTTTTTTCACTGGGAAACTTAAAAAAAATCCGAATGTGACGATAAAGAAAGCATTCTAGCCGCTCATGTTTGTTGGACAACAGCCAATTTTTCTGATTTTGTAATCTATCCGTGTTGATCACGTGATTCTGCTTGAGGTGATCCATGCCATACCTAGAATTCAACACATCTGGTGTACTATAAACTTTTGGTACAGAGGTGTTTTAGTGCTTTCAAAACTGAAATGTATAGACGGAAATAAATCGGCACAAATGTAAAGCCTTTTCCCATCTTGAAATAGATGTTCACTCAATGTTTTACTGTATAAACAAAATTTCAAACATATCAACTAGTTAAATATTGAAGCATGAATACCATTTGTCATGTTCAATAATTCTAACTTATATACATATTAGGTTCGCCATTCTACCAACAGTAATCTACACTTTAAGCTGGCATTTTATCCTCGTGGACTTCCTATGATAAAGGTCAGGTATATGCACTGGGGAATAGAAGGAAGCCACCCCTGCTCAGACACTTCAATAGGAATTAAAATCAAAACCTTTTAAACTTTTAGCACAGAAAATGGCGTTCCGATGCTCGCTGAATTCACTCATGAGTATTTTCTCGATTGCTTTTTGCCCACCCTCTGTAGTGTTTTCTGCATCCCCAACTGGGTTTAGGTTATTGAAAAACTGTACCATTTTTCAAGCTTCAGCAGGATTAGCGTTAGTTCCTGAATAATTCTTTCATGATCACTTGTTGACACATCCTAAACATTTCAAAAAGTTTCTTGAACATATCAAGATAATGAAGACATACTTTATAACGAGTCGTGCCTGCATTTATGATTAAATAATATCAGCATGCGGCGCTTTATTGATGGGATTTGCAAAACCCTAATATATAAATTCATACAAAACGAAGGCAAGCACAACACAAAATAGAACGATACAGCGTTTTTACCGCAAACTAATATAATGGTTGGAATAGATTTGTTACCATAGAAAACGGCAAGATCTTTATGTGGTTTTACCCGATAAAGTCGTAATACGTGCGTTAAAACATGCATGCGTTCAATACAAGAAGTAACGTTTTGATTTAGAGTTCCGGAGTCATAAATCTGGAATAGACGCAAACAGTTATCGTTCGAAAAGTATTGCAACTGTAAGACACGTATTAGATAACATATTTTCAAATAAAAAACAAAGTTCAGCATAATTTGCAGTATAAAGAGTAAAGCCAAGTAAAAGCAAACAAATGTAGATGACAATATTTAGTTTTAATATTTAGTTTTAACAATATTCAATCTCATATGTTTATAGGTTGCCAGGGAAACATTTTTACTCGCCAAAATCGAATACATTTCACCAAGTGCCTTCTCATCTTTGCTGTGATGTACACCAACTGAGTAGGATCTTTACCGAAACACCAGGAAAATGCGTTTGCAATTGCAAATACTCCGCAATCTTCTGTGTTCCCTTGTTGCTGAACTTTTAAATTGTACAAATCATTCGAATTTTTTAACCCATATAGTTGAAATATTTGTGACATAACCAAAGGTGATATTACGTCTGAGCGAAGACTGTCTGCTATATACACATGATCTCCAACGCGACATGTTGCCACCCAATGATATTTTCCAGTATATAAAATTTGAATGTAATCTCCCACCACACACTCAAATTTTTTTTGCGACAGTAAACAAGTTTGATAGGTTTGATGGTTGAAATTAGAAATCAATCGTTGGGCGGCGTCGATAATGTCAGAATCAAGTTGTTCTCCATTAATGATCAGTTCCTTAGCAGTAATAAACTCTTTTGCGGACGGACACTTGAGTGTTATGCCAGTCTTGCGGTCTATTTTCAAAATATCGATTCGTTCAACCGTTTGCGATTTTGGTGATATCTAAATTATTGCGGTGTGGTATATTTAAAATGCACAATGACTCCTAAATAAATTAAAGTTGTTTTTGTGAGGAAATAATATCTGTGTATTCTCCATTATTACATTGGCTTGCTTTTACATGGCACTGAAACCAAAAAGTAACTTACACCGCTTTTCTGCTTCTCATTGCAGAGTTTGTGCATAGTTGGTGTTGTGTTTCCTATGTCAGCTAGTACTACTGGTTGGTTTTTGCCAGGTTTTTCGTCATCTATAACAGTAAAATTGCTAAGTTTTATAGCATATATACGGATGCCACGAAACAACTTTTAGAAAGAGTTATATAAACAAACACGGTGATTTGTGACACAATTTTACTTTCCTGTTCTTGACGATTGTACAAACTGGTGCGACCGAATATAAATTTACCGAATACCTGAACCAAATACAGATACTGATTTTTTTACCGGGACAGGAACCTGATACCGGATAATGCATATGTTAAAATATCATATATCTGGTTACACCCTGCACTTGTAAACCAGTGGTTTTCAGCATCAAAGCGGTTGATAAATTTATAAATGCTTTTGTCTGAAATTTAATGAAGGAACTGCTCCAATGTATTTTGTTTTTACACAAAACCATTATGCAAACATATTTCAGTCGTCTTTGCGGGGTCGCATTGTGATACTTTCAAACTCAACAAATTTTCTACCTAATTCCGTTCCACTCTTCATGATTTTGCTCATTGTTTGTACTGACATTTTTTCTAACGGCAGATTTTCTATAGTCTTGTTCGCATCATTTGTGAACTCCTGCGCAACACAACTTTCCACCTGCTGTTGAAAAGCTGAGTTTTTCATGTGTAGCGCAAACGTATCTGCTGAAATTGGATTTGATTATATCAAACAAGCAGTTTAATATCAAAAGACATTTATCAATGTAAAATTCCAATTTCAGGCACTATTTACATTAGATTATTAAAGATATACATAATTTAGGCACTACTCATTTCACCAGTGGTATACTGTATTTTTATGTTTTTATAGAACGAATTAAATATACGACTAACTAACTTTGAGAACACGACAAGTTATCGGTGAATGGTTCGTTTATGTTATCGGATACTTCTATTGCTTGCTTCAATACTGAAACATAACATTGTATGGCTACTGTGCAGAACAATGAAAGTTACCGGAAGCGTCTATTTCTCTACATACAGTAATCGTTAAATACCCTACGCAATTGCATGTGAAATTCAGTATTGCGAACACACACGTCGAAATGTACTGTATTTAATTATAACACGAGAATGAACTTTTCCGTACAGCAAGCATAGACTGAAAACTAGCAAATGGAAAGACGCAAGAAAACACTTTAAACTACTCACCACTTATGAAGTCATTTTCATTTTTGTTAGCAGGTATACATGGCGAACTCGGCTTATTCTTTTTTTTTAATGCAAACGATAATTGTCTGCGAGCATTTGGAACTATTGGATCTGAGTAAACAATTATGTGCATATTAACATTTTAAAAATGTTACTTGAATATAAATACTAAAATCAATGCTATCCAATTCAAAGTTCAAACCTGTACTGACGGTTGCTCTATAATTATTTTAGTGCTATCCGACGCCTTTCGTCACCCGTCCGGAGCCATCTGTCATCCGTATGGGCCATCCGTCTCCCGTACAGTGCCGTTGGTCACCGTGCGGTATCGTACACGAATTACTGACGGGCGGCGATGAACGGGTGACAAACGACGCCAGACAGTAACCGACGGTGACGTAAGTGTGACGGACGGAACGTACGACAAGTATAGCGCAACCGTAATAGTGACGCAAAAACAGCGCAGTTTTGATTGCAACCTTAAGCCCTATTGTGAGAAGTGTACCAATGATTACAAAAGCTTCAACATGGCAAAACAGATATCTACAAAGTTCAAAAACAAAATTAC
This sequence comes from Enoplolaimus lenunculus, assembly GCA_030248215.1. Lineage (NCBI taxonomy): Eukaryota > Metazoa > Nematoda > Enoplea > Enoplida > Thoracostomopsidae > Enoplolaimus > Enoplolaimus lenunculus. The sequence goes on from JASANG010000247.1 coordinate 4,780, forward strand.
TGGCTGGAAATCGCGTGTTAACAGTATTACTGTGTCTAAAGTAATGTACACACACGTACCTGTTTTGCACAACGGTGAAAGTTCTGTCAGGATGAAATTGTTAGCTCCTACAAAATTTGATGTAAAGTATTAAATCATAATAGATGAAAACCGTCAAATTACACCAGCTTTACAAAAACAGCGATGCGAATATGCCTGCAATAATTTACGACTATATTAAAAACTAAAATCATAGCTTTTGCTGAAATATTCGCTGCAAAACTGAAATGAATGAAAGCGTGGTGCTTTGAATTTTGACAACAGCACCTTGTTTAAAATTGGAGTCATCATAAAGTGGTGTTGAGGACGTTCCGACATAGCACGTGGGTGTACCAGCAAGAGATGACAAGCCTTGATCGGAGTGAGTGTTCTAAAAACAATTTCAAAAAAGTAGTTTCATTCAACAATAGATGATAAATGGTGCGACAAACAAAGATCATCATTTTTATTTAAAAATTGCTTCATCGACCTCTTTAACGACAAGAACAATCAACAGTTATTTTGAAACCAAGGTCATGGTCATGAATTATTTGTTTACGCATCGCAAATGTAAACTAACATGCACGTCAGCACTGATACGTTTTGCCGGAACCACTGGCATTACAAAGTCCATGTTTGACTTTTCCATCACAGAAATGTTTTCAGGATTTTGATTCAACTCTTCATTCCATAACTCTGTATCAGAGTGCTTCGGTGATTGAATCGGTTCTGCCTGAGTATTTTTGCAACCAGATATAGTGACTTTAACCTTATAACCCATATCCTACAACAAAGCTTTCAACAAAAGGTATCGCAAAAAAATTTCATCTACTCAGCAATTTTTCGACCATCATTATGCTTACCCTTAGGCTTACGATTAAGCTTAGGATTACGCTTTGGTTTATGCTCAAGTTTAATTATTGGCTTTAGGACACACGTGGGCGACAAGTTGTAGGGCGACAAATTATCGTAGATTCCCAACAAAAAAAGCAATTGCAATATTCAAAGATATATATTTTGGTTCAACTTTTTCGATTTTGAAAAATGATTTTATATTTCATCAACTGCGAAAGTTTATGTACCTGTTTTGTGTTTGCAGCCGGATCATGTTTGATCCGTTTTGCTTTTGGCTTCGATACTCTCTTCCGTTTCATTGGTTTCTGAAACCTCGAAGTCAACTGTATATGACAAATTTACATCTCAAATTTTATATTTTCTTTTGATACGTCCTAACGAAAACTCATATATATTTTTTACTGCCAGTTTAAAAAATTTAATCAATTATCAGTTGAACACATCCCATTAAAATGCAGCATATATACGTTAAACAGTATGAATCTAACCTTTAAGGTAACTTGGGACAAGTCGGTTGGTATACATTCCGAACCACTTGAATTACACCTTTGCTTTGCTTGGTTGGATGAATTCATCTATATAACAAAAATCAATTCCCGTAGCTGAGTCCTCAACAAATAAATATTACATATTTTTGTGCAAAAGTAAAGCATCAGCCAACAGTAAACTAAATTTCATGCATTAAGAAATTTAAACCTAGCTTGATATATAAACGAATATGATCATGCTCTGCAATGAAAAAACTTGACTTGCCATTACAAGTTTTAATCCACAAAATTCAATTAGCTATGTGAAATACCCTTCTCTTCATGGCTTTCGAAAACTGAAGTACCACTTTGGATGTGGATTTCACTGACGTATCAAGCTGTTGGAGCATATTTTGGCGAACAACGAGTAAATTTTCGTGCGGACCAGATGTCTTTAGAGCGCTGATGGACCGATAAACTTCTCTTAACACTTGGAGATTACGCTCAACTGCGTCGTCTAAGACAAGCAATTCTTCTTTCTCTTTGATTCTAGGATATATTACGGATAGATGTTACCAGTGTGCCAGGGTACAACCGGAGGGCTGCCTCCGGCTCCATCAGAAAATGGGCCTCCCGCTCCGGCAGAATATCGGCCTCCAGCTCCGGTAGAATTTTTGCCGGAGGTTCTGGCCATTTCGGCAGTAAAATTTTGCATAATTTTGCAAAATTTATCTGTTTAGCGCGTTTCGTTTTACTTTATCATAATTTTCAGGCAAGAATTTTTGAAATTTCGCAGAAAATTAGCATAAATGCAAACAACTTAACAAAATATTGCAGATATTGGCTAAACTTAACTATTAATTAAACATCATTTTTACTACCTAATTTCGCCTCACCTCCGGCTCCGGTAAGTTTCTTTGACCTCCGGCTCCGGTATTTTTCACCTCAAGTTGCACGCTGCGGTCTACCTGTAATTTAGTTGTAAACAATACTGCTTGTTGTTCAAGTATGAGACATTTTTATGCAGTTATGGTCACATTGTAGAAAAGATTTCTGAACAAATAAAAATGAATACAATTGTTATGAAAACTTACTTTAAAACTTCATGCGTAATCGCGCTTTCAATTGCGTTGCGCATGGAAGTCGTGAAATACAGTACAAGTATAAACGGATGACAGCCCAGATATTCCACTTTGATGGTGTTACGAACACGAGTTCCATCAGCATCTTCGAACTTAATAACAGCATTTATAAACGCATATCGTCCTTTTCTGTCTGGATAGATTTTGCTTAACGCTTCGCTTGGCTCGTAACCTGGCACTAAATATTTGGCGTGAATAAGGTAGACGCCAGAATTCTCATTAATATCCCCAAAGTCGGCTTTGTAGAAATGACTGATCAGTGATTCAGGAGTAAACTTTCCTGCCCAAAAAGTGCTGTTTGCGATGTCGATCTATAACGATTAAGCGATTGTTTCTGTAACACCATTAATACAAGACCGAAATTTACATAGCTTTGAACATGACAAAAATTTGATTGGCAGAAAGAAAAATATTGAACGAATAATGAGTGCCCCATATTTGTGCATAACACCGTTCTCCGTTTTAACATATAATTTCAGACACGTGAAAAATTCAACCAAGTTTAAAACTTCGTGAGTTTTTATCAAAGCTACAAAGTGCTCGACATCAAACGACTGCATTACTGATGCTAAGCTGTATCGCCCCTGCAAGCTTACTAAAAATGCATTTACTTGTCAGAACCAAATCTACCAGCATGTTTCAAAAAGATTGAAGTATCTTGCTATAAATCCAGATGTGTTAAACGCTATTATATCTGATGCGTTATAAAAATACTTCATTGGAATTGACGGCTAAAATGTGTACACTTACATGTGTTGTTGTGTCAACATTTTTACGCGCTACTTTATTTTTAGTAATAATATACACCCGAGACGCTGACTTTGAAATCTCATGTTGCTGTGGAGCCACAGCATCGTTTGGCTGGAATTTTTTGTAAAGCAAAAGGTTCCCATTTTCAGTCTCAATAGCATTCGGTGTTTCAATTGAAGCAGTGGCAGTGTTAGCTGCTTTTTGCGCAGCCTTATTAATCAAGTATGTCTGAGAAATAAGCTTTCGTGTTTTGTAATCCCTGGTTCGCTTGGCACCCACGGTCCACGAATGAATACGTTGCAGTTTGCCGGACTGTGGACGACAAAAAGATCTGTTGACTATTTTCCGCGCGGTAGCAAAAATTTTTCGTTTCGTTTGCTTGTTATGCGCAGTGCTATCAGGATGACATTGGTCTCCTGCAAGCATAAGAGTTGTTCACTAAGCGCAAAGTTTCGAGATAAACATCAGCAAGCAGTTAAGTTTGTAAAAATCGTTGGTTTGAGGATTAACTTACAGCACGCATACTTTTATAGTTTCTCATACTTGGTTTAAATTTGTTCACCCTTGAAAACTGTCCATTTAATTTTTACTTTAACAAACCAAGCAGTACCGAAAGACAAGGCATACCCGGAGCACTGGAGCATGCTTCCCGATTGTCACTGAACTCTGTCACTTGAACGTTAGAAGACATATCCATGACTACAAAAGCAAAATACGTTTACTCAGGGTGCGGCCTGTCCAGATATTTGGTTGTTACAAAAATGACAATACGGTTCCGGTAAAAGGTATACTATAAGCGCGTTACGTTATTTCTAACCAAATTTAATCACTTGTTCGATATACAGGATTAACGCAGTTAATCTTTTAATAGATTAAGCCCTAAGCTTTAATACTTCGTATTGTAGCAATGCATTATAATACATAATACCTATTCTGGTTCGGCTAAGGTTTTTTAGCATACGACCGTATTACGAAAACAAACCGAAAGCATAAGAACTTTCATTGAATTATTGCAATACAAGGGCGGAACAGTATTATAAGCATATTCCTACGCTTAAGCCTAAGCCTGAGCCAAGCCTAAGCCTTAGGCTAAGTGAGCATATTTCTATGTCTAACCCTAAGCCTAAGCCTAATCCTAAGGCTAAGAATGAGCATATTCCTATGTCTAAACCAAAGCCTAAGCCAAGAATAAAATTAGTCTGAACCTTAACCTTACTCTATTGCAGTCTCACAGAAAAACGTTCCGCCCCTGATGTTTATGGGCCGAAGGTAAGGGAGTAACCGGACATCCAGATACAATTTAAAATAATCGATATTCGGTTCCGTCCAGTTTAGATAAATCAATATTCGGTTCCGTCAAGTTTAGATGCCATATCCCTAAGGCAGGGGAGTGACCGGATATCCAGATACAATTTAAAATAATCGTTACTCGATTCCGAGAAGTTATACATGCCATATCCGTTTCTGTAACAAGTTACTATCCGGTGTATTAGCGGGCCACACCCTGACTTGGTGGTAAACGTCCAGTGTGACTATGGCAAATTTATAAGCATACCTGAATACCAGAATGCTCCGCGGACACACCCTGACTCTTGCAACAGATACAAACGCTCATGGAAATGTATTGCTCCATTAAAGACTTCAGTTAAACATGTTTTACTGATGAATGTTGATTTATAGCGCAAATTATAAAAACACAGTAAACTATTAAAAAAGCAGCATACATAGTTGCAATGTACTCAAAACAAAGGCTTATTCTTTACAAAGACTTCTAAACCAAAAATAACTTGATAGCAAGGTTTAAAACAATTTAGCAGAAACTATTAAATCAGTGGGTAGAAATACACCGCTTAGCCTTAAACATATTATTGTTTAGTATATCCGGCCAACATACAAATCATTTCCCAGTTAAATCTAAAAAGCTATTGAACTTGCAAACAAATCAGTTTCATCAGATAAACTTTAAATTAACATGGAAATGTTCAAAGAAAAACACGTACGAATTAAACCAGAATAATTTCAAACTAATTATATTTTTAAACCAGAATAGTTTCCAACATTTCGAACTACCGGAAACTTTTCAACTGGCAAAATTCCATTATATATATGAGCTATTCAGAAAATGTCCAACAGAAAAAAATGCATAACTCGTACTGTCAAACAAACAGAGTAGACTTGCCATATTCAGGAATTTGAGTGGCGGGGCGATAAGAATTAAAAATCTTTTTGCAAAAATTTTATACAGGGTGAAATTCAAGGGTTTGAGCCTTTTTACAGGTTGAATTTTGCCGAAACTGTAGCCAGCGAAGCGAGCAACAAAGCAAACGTAATTTAAGTAATATTAATCGTCTTGCATCATAGTTTGGATGGTGTATATATTTAGCGTAAAACTCGCCAGGGATTTTTGAATACGCTCGAGACAGCATATGTATCAACTGGTGTAATAGGCCCTCTTGCTTTTGGTGGTCCTTAAATTACAAATGCAACCTAAAGAACGCTGCAGGTGAAATATCGGTTATATTCTAAACGCTGCACTACAATATAAAATTATGAACAAAATTGAATAAAGCGCACAAATCTGAAAACAATGTTTTGATGAAATTTTCTTACAGGGGGCGAGCGCCATCGCACCACCCTCTGAATCAGTTATTGTAGGAAGCATACAACAATTATTTGTCTCACAGAAAACACATACAACTGAACTGTGATGCATCATAAAAACACTAATACATTAGGAATTTTCCAACCAATCAAAATATTGGCGACTGATAATATTGGTATCTCCATAGTCATAAAGCAGCTCAGCTCCAGCACATATATGTCGAATAGACTTGATTATGATAAAACTATCGCAGCCAATAGTAGCAATTACAGCCTTACAGTTTGGATTTAGACGGCTATGGTTAGCTAGCCGCCCAAGCCGATGATTATTATGGCGATCAACTTCAGCAGTAGCATCGACACAAATTACACTTCCTATTTGAGGTAACAAATAAAACATATAGCAGTCACATGTTGTTTTAAAATATTCAAGCTCACGCTGTTGAGCAATAAAAAATGGTATCGTTTCGCCAACGTACGCGACAACTGGTACATCTGGTTCTATATCTTTAGTTGTGAATAAACCTCTTCCCCGTTCAGTGTCTGAGTATCCTTGGCGCAAATATTTGTTATCTTTTAACACTAACTGCAGCACCACCTCTACTTCCAGGGTTGAGTCGTGATCGGAAACCACCATTACCGACCTCATATTTCTGTTGAGTAAAAGAGGATCATTTGACGGTCCACAAGAAAGCGTTCGACGAACAGACATTTGGCCGCCACAGTCTTAAAGTCATTAATATAGTCTAAAAATTATTTTCATATATGAACAAGTTTAACTTATATATAATTAAATTTACAAAATGTTATACTATTTTAAACAACATACGATCAATGTCTTAAAAAAAGAAAGAAATTGAACTAACCATCTGATGAGGAACATCTTGATCGCGTATCTGTAGTCAGATTTCGGTCGCATCTAGGTGTTAAAGTACCGTCTTTGCTTTCGTCAGAACAATCTGCAATTAAAACTTAATGGTTGCACTTCTTAATCCTTTAATGTTAAGTATTTAGTATGAAGTTGTACTTAATGGTTTCAGAAACCCAACCAACGTATTGTTTGACTTTAAAATTGAAAAAGTACAGTACTCTTTGGTTGGACCCAACACATTCATTAAGGCACAATAAACTAATGTCTGTAGTGTATTGAATTCAGGTGACACAAACAGATTTGTATTGCTTGCGTACATTCTATATTGCTTTAGCATCTAAAATTTTAAGGGTGAAATATCAATAACACCAAGCAATATTTGTTTTACCGAATGATTCTGCCCATTCTTTGAGCTCCAAGCAGTCATGATGAACAGCAAACAGATCATTTTTTAAATCATTATTCGAGTGCTCTTCGGGTTTTGCATCAACATGTGCCGAGAAGTTGTCATTGTGAGTAGACTGGGGAGAATCTGCGTCATCGGTATATTTGTGCTGTTGGCTTACACCATATCGTTTCATTTTTGAGGAGTCGTTGGCGTCTTTTTCTTGTGGTAATTCCGGTGTTCTATTAAACTGTTCACAAGCCTTGACTAACTGTGGCTTAAAACGACCAGGACCTGGAAATATGGTCACACACAAAAATACGAATAAAATACATTTATTGTAAATGAATTTTTGTGCAATTGCTACCCACTTAATTTAAATTTAAGTCCGATCAATTCGTTGGGTGGCTGGCTTTAAATGCATCATAGTACAGATGTTCTTATTTTATATGCGCCAAGTCTCGCGTTTATAAGCTATTTTATTTTTTTCATGTATATATTGTATTAAACTAAACATCACAGAACTACGCAGGAACAAAATAACACAATAAATCATGTTCTCGCCCTGAAACCCATAAGTAGATTTGCTACCTGATCCTGCTATTAGGCCTTCCAACTCTTCTTTGTCGTCTTCAAAATCATATACGCTCATTTTCGAATCAATGACAGTTGAGCGTGTTTGTTTGTCGAGCTGTAAGTCGGCATTTGCAGCAATGTTGTCGTAATGAATAGATGGTGGAGAATGTTGGCTATCGGTGAAGTCGCACGACTGGCTTCGAACGTATTCGTTGTTATTTGGAGGACTTTCACTTTCAGGAAGAGAAAACCCGAACCATGCTGCATCAACTTTATAGTTTTTCGCAAATCGCATCCTGCACCAACGTCCTTAATGAAAAAAATTTTACATTGGAAAAGTAGCTTCATTTCCAGCACTCATTTCAATGTAGGTGGGTTTGGTTTGAAATTGTTTTTCCAGTCCTGTTAAATACATGCAGTTTTTGTATGCTTATAAAAACTAACTATCGTTTTAAATATAAAATGCCAAACTATGTTTGAACAGATCTGGGCTGGAAGTACATTTTAACAAATAAACCGGACTACTAGCAACTACTTACAAAGTTTACCTGTAAGCTAAAACTTATAACATACGTTTTCGTTTTGGGTTAGGTAGTAAGTCTTTAGTTTCCGATCCATAGCATGAGCGATCTAACTGCGCGATCATGTTACCAATGTCGCACTGTTGTTCTTTCATTGTACATTTAGCCTCATGTTTGCCGCGTCCTTGATTCAAATCACCGGAATCTGGAATAAATCGTAACTGGAAGCATAGTAAAACGTTACCTAAAGTTCTGTAAGATATCAGAAAGTTTCCGATTCAATATCAACTTTAATACAAATCATGATTTAGACAATTTTAAACGTACCATCGCCATAAGCAGGACTATAGCAGCGACACGGAGAACTGCAGAGTGGTGCCATGCCATTCTTTGTAAAATTAATATCTAAAGGCACAAGGGCTAAAAAGCAAGCACGAAACGGAAGGATTTATATCACGCAGATGTTACAGGTGAAATAAAAAGTTTAGAATATCAAGAATTGATTATTTTAAAGATACAATATACAGGTTAAGCGCTATTGTTGGAGATTGATTTCAGATTCAAAAACATGTGACGAAGTATGTTTAAAGATTGCATCGAACGTAGAAGTGTCTGAGCTACAACTATCAAAAAGCAACACAACTGCACTGATAATAAAAAATATATACCTTTACTCGCACAATCATAATTGTCGCAGTGGCTCATGGTACTACAGAATGTTACTGCTTCCAAGTGTTTAGAAACAAAAAGCGTGATATTTTCACTGAAGCAAATATATTTTTACAATATATGCGTGGCGACATTTGATTTTCGATTAGCAACATGCCAACAATTAGCACATTACATATTTGGCAACAAGTCACAATATGTAAAAGACAATTTACCATGCCGATTTTGCATACTTCATTCACAATAAGGACCAGGGTACCACCAGCACTAGAGTCGCGAGCTGCGGCAAAACGTATACTCTAAACACTCAATTTCTGACAAATGCAGCAAAAAATGCTGTATGAAATGAAATATTTACTGGTCACCAGTGATATAGCGATGTGTTTTAGTCAAGCAAGAGAAGTATTAAACAGGTATTGAAAAGGTCAAAAAGTTGCAAAGCTAAATTCTAAAAATGTAATACCAGAATATTGATGCAAAACTTCAATTACGTTTTTTCTCAAACTTGAATAACGAACCCTGAGATATAGTCACGAACAAAATATAAAAAAATGTCGCACGAAAACAAAAAATTGCTGCAGTAAACAGCAATGCAGGCCCGTAACCAGCTCCCTTTGCTAGGGGAGCTACAAATTTTTCAGGAGGGGCCTACGAATGTTTTTGGCTGACTCGCAATCAGGGTTGAACGTTTACTAGGGAATCCAAAATTATTCCAAATTTTTCCAATGGAGCTGTGTACCCACCGGGCCCACTTTTGGCTACAGACCTGCTGCAATATATGCTATTACGGAAATTATTGTAACAAAGTAACATAAAACAGTATATTCCACCTTTTATGCAACAGCATGCCTAAAAAGGATGCAACCAGATATATGATTCGAAATCAGAAAAGTCGAAATCAGAAAAGTTGAAATCCGGATTTGGCTTCAATATTCAAAATTATCCAATATTTATCACTGAGAAATATAACTTAAGTACATTTCTTCAAAGTAACTTTTGTTCGAAATTAAAAAAAAATAAGTGTTATATCAAGAGACTGAAAAAACTAATACCAAAACCCTAATAACAAAAGTTATAAGTTCTAGCAAGTACTAGGATGATTAAGTTTTACATTGTGTCGGGATATATGAACTTAAATATTAGGTCCTGGTAACTGCAATATTCATGTAACCTTCCATTTCACGATGTTAGTCTGACCAGCAGCGTTTCATCCTTTTCCTTAAAACAGTACATCAATTGGCTAGCTTTGGTAAAATTATCCAAAAACAACACAGTGCTTATCTTTTCCATTTTAATGACGCTACTTTTCCATTTTAATGACGCTAGAATTTAACTAACGAATATTCTTAGAACATAGAATGAAACTTTAGACTTTAATTCAGTGCAGTGAAGGTTGAACCTAGAATGTTTGCTGCAAAATACACTTTTGCTTATACGCTTTAATCATATAGCCTATTCCTGAAGCCAAGGATTGTTTTCAATAACATGTGTTCTATGATCATTGTAATCATATAACAATTCTTCTCCTTGTTTTATATCCTGGCAAGCCTCAAACAAAACATTCGGCCTGTTATTGCTATAAAATAATACAGGCTTTATGTTCGGTTTTGATTTGGAGTGATTGATAAGCCGGCCAACTCTTCCATTATCACAAGTTGCATCAATTACTCTGAACACCCTATGGTTCGGTTCTTTGAAAAAAAATAAGTAGCAGCCCACGTCATTCAAATTATAGATGTCTTCTAAGTGGCTTGCTTCATTCGCGGACATTAAAACACCATCGTATGACGCAACCCTGATGCCTTTTGGTATGTCAATCTTCGTGAATACACCCTTTCCTTTCGACTCAGTCTCAGAAATGTATAAATGTGGCGGATCCTGTTTTATTAAGAGAGCATCAATCATTTGCATGGTTTCTGAATCTACTGGTGAGCCACGGGAACGTTTCTGATTACTTACCGCATGCAACGATTTTGGAACAGAAAATATCCGACGTCGCCCTAAAACAACATAAATAGACAAGTAATAAAATAAGACAGGAACAATTCATGTCTTGCAATAGTTAAAAAATGATGCTGAATCAGATTATTATGACTGCGACCATTGGCATCCAACAGCCTTAATACCGCTCAGTAGACAAAGCTGCAAATTACACAGTGGACTGATAAAGTTTATATTCACCAATACTTAACAAACGCCGCAACTTGTTTAGTTCCGCATCAAAAGTGTCAATTAATAGAAGGGAAAGGTTGTCCCAATAGTGTTTATATTTTTCTCACTGCATAAGCTTAGACTTACGCACCGAATCAATCCCATGCTTATGCTTAGATGTTGGTTTAAGCTTAACCTGTATCAGGCTTAGGCTTAAGTTAAGGTTCGTTATGCATGAGTGGGTTTTTGTGGGGAATATAAAACAAGTACCAAACTTACGTTTGACTGGATAAATATCGCCGTATGTTTTCTCACGTTTCTTTGGACATTCTTTGCGCCCACTACACACAAGCGTTCCGCAAGCATCGATTGATTTGCGTTTATTAGGAAGCGACGTACCCAAATAACTGAACGTGCTCTTGTTGTCTTCGCTAACATACGCCGACATGTATTTACTGTCAAGACTGCCGCATGCGCCTGAAAAAACTTCGCAGTAAAAACTTCAATCAAACTTTGGAAATTCTGCAAAATTTTGCTTCAAGTGAACAATTAGCTACTCCACCCACAAAGCAATCAAGCGTGTGTTCTATGCAAAGTTAAAATGCTGAAGTGTAAACGTTTTGCGCAAATTAAAAGATTTCCTGTACGAGACATGACGTACCATTTGACGTGATCATAAGTGGACAGATGTTTGTTTCATTTTCGTTGTATTTCTGATATGGCAGGTACTGCGGCAGTTTTGGACTGCACTGAACTGAAGAGCTGCATATATCTGTAACAGTTCATTTTCATTCGCATTTGATTGCGGTAGGTATACGAACTTCATTACTCAACATAATTTGTAAATACTCGTGACCTTGCGGCGCTCAACCAGTAAAGGTGAAATACCGTAAGAACTCATTAAAATGAGATAATTTTCTTAGACTGCAATGAACTGAAGAGCTATTCATATTTGTAACAGTTCATTTTCATTCGCATTTGATTGCGGTAGGTATAAGAACTTCATTACTCAACATAATTTGTAAATACTCGTGACCTTTCGGCGCTCAACCAGTAAAGGTGAAATACCGTAAAAACTCATTAAAATGAGATAATTTTCTAGTTTAGACTGCAATGAACTGAAGAGCTATTCATATTTGTAACAGTTCATTTTCATTCGCATTTGATTGCGGTAGGTGTAGTATAAAGTTTATTTTAACATAATTAAATACTCGTGATCTGAAATCACGTGTTATTCTAATAGACGATAACAGATGAAATACCGTAAGAACTCATTAAAGCGAGATAATTTTCTAGTTTACAATTTCTATCTTTGACAACTAAATGCTTGAACTAGTGAGCAATTAAAAATGTACAGCAATACGGCTGAGTTTCAATCGGATAAAATTTCGTTAGAATCAAAGACAATTAAATTTTCTGGTCGGAATCGGATTCGTTGCTCTTTTTTATTGTTATAAATTAAGGTGGAACACACTACGTTTGAACAAGAACAAGAAGTGTTTTGGAAACACACACGTAGCTGAAAATGCCGAAATTTTGGTACAGGAATCCCATTCAGTAAGAGTCACAATCGGATCCCCAAATTTGTCGGATATTCAGGCGGAATCGGAATTTCTCTCTAACTCTAAAATACGGTATTGTACAAACTAACTGTCAATTTTATCATATTCAGGTCTGTAACAGTTACATCTACTACCAGACGTTCCGTACATGGTGTGCTTCGTTGTACCTTAAAGTGGAAAATATTAACAAAAGCGTGTAGTACTACCACCACTTTTACCGGTCAGAACAAGTTGAATTTAGATCTTATCAGGAGAATTTTTTTGATAAAGGTTGATAAAATGATGACAAAAGTTTTACGCCCGCGCATACGAAGCTCCACACAAAATTCAAACAAAATGTATTGTACCGCAAATTTAGATGGAATATATACAACATTATTGTACCAAAATATAAAACGTTTTTACAAAAGTGTTTAGGTTGCGCTCTTTCGCCGCGCACCGAGGGATGCAATCACGCGTCACTGGGCGCCGTCGCGCGTTTTCGTATGCCGCCGCACGCCGGCGGTCGATTCCAAAACGATTTTGCTTATATTTTTCTTAGCAACGCATAGCTTCGCCCGACAGCGTGCGCACGGCGGCGAGCGGTGATGTGCGGCACAATAAAGTATAGCGCAAACTATTGCATGCAAACACCAATTGCTCATCCACACAAAGCACGGAAACGTACAGCTACACTGCGACAAAGATAACTGTTGAATTTGATTTAGCCACGCAGCACCATAAGCATCAGGTGAAACACTGTCAGTAAGCGCCAGCTTTTCTGGAGTGCAATCTACAATTGAAACCAGATATGCCACCACACGGTCTGCTTCATCCAAGCATTTCAATTCTACGAGACATACGCGTCATAAAGCTTCTATTAATATTTCGGCCAACCTGCATTACATATCTCAAAACTGTTTTCCAAGATTTCAAAGTCGCATGACTCTAAATATATTTTTTGCTGAGAGGCAACCAAAACTTTTGTTTCGTATTAAAGACTATGGCACTAATCGTACGATCAACAGTAATTCAAATACACAACAGAAGTAAAGAAACCAACCTAATGTTGTAAGTTCACTAGTAGACCGGTCATGGTGCGTTTGGACTTGCATCACTTCAACTTGCTTCATTTGAGCAACTTCTTGGCCCTTATTCATGTGTAGTTGGTTAAGCTTTTGTTGGTTCATTTGACTTTCTGCCGTTACGTAAGTATATAATTGTATCTAATCCCAGTTTTGGAAGTTTACACTTGTGGTTAGAATCCGATGTCTGAACTTATAGCTGAACCTGTATTCTTAAATGTGTGTAGCAACTATCATCAGTTAGGTTTTCAAACCCACTAACTATTGTAGTTGTGCAACTCAAAATTAGTACAGGAGTAGAGCAAATCAAATGCGAATCTGTGAAATTTTGAGTCTCAGCATTCACTGGTTTGAAAGTACCAAGGCATGTCACCAGCTGGGTGATAGGTGATAGACACATTTGAGAATACGCGCCCAGGTAACTAAGCGTTAAAAAGCATATACACTATGCACAATTTTATTGTTTATACTTCTAATGCTAAACTTACAATTCCTATATGTTTCTTCAACTGCGTATTATAAACAAAAAATAAGAGTCTTACAATGTACTGCTCAGAGTGAGACCGGATATCCGGCTCCGGCCGGATATTAGATTATCCAGCTTCATCCGGTATTAGATTATCCGGCTCTGGTTCCGTTATTTTTGGTATTCGGCCGCACCTCGGACTTAACTAGCGCCCAAATATGTTATCGTTATAAAAATTCCGACATGACAAAATTTTCCTTTTGTATTTTACTTCAGTATACGTACGGATAAAAAAGCAAAAATGTAAAACAAACTCGTTCAAACGTGATATAAATACATAAATTGCCCTTTTACATACTCTGACGCATGAAAACAGTCAAGTTTCGTTAAAATTAAAAATGAAAGTTGTCTGCTAGAATTTGTTCTCTAAATTTGTTAAAAGTACAATCAAAAGTTTCAAATTTGGTTAACAATACTAAAGAAAGCTTGCAAAACTAAACTAGCGTTCGCAAAAAACATCAAATAGTCATATTTCAATTATATACGCACGTCAACGACCTAAATGGAAGCTTAAGTTTAAAAACAAGTTTGGAATTGAAATATTCTCAAATGTACTTGTATTCTAAAATTTTTAAAACCGTTTTTCTTACTTTATTTAGATTATAGTTAACGGCACGTTTCGCCCAAATATGTTATATATTGTTATAAAAATTATGGAAAGACGTACGAAGGCATATGGAAGCAAAAATTATAAAATCCTTAACAAGAAAAACAAAATACACCAAGGGCCTTAACTTTGTTCACTGTGTTAGCTATCTAAATCCTTAAAAACTACGTATCAAAGCTTAAATTCGTTAAAAACGCGAATTAAAGTTGGCAAAGCATTAAAATTAGGCATATGCGCACGAAAGGTTTAAGATCACATACGAAGGCTTATATAATAAGAACTCTTGAAAGTTGATTGTACTTTAACCGTTTATAAAATGTTTCTCTGCCGTAAAAACTTCTAAAAATATGCGCCGCATTCGGTCCACCGTTGTTTACCCAAGACTAACCGTTAAGACATAAGCCTTTGCCGCCAGGGATGAGAGTCTCGGTCTCGGTCTCGGAATTGTGTTTTGAGTGTCGGTGGTTTGGAACCAAAACCAGAAGTCGAGGATGCAGCAAATGTATGGCTGTATTGTTGAAGTAAAGTGAAGGCTGATGAACAAAAATTTTTCTGCGAAATTATAAAGTTCTATGGTTAATACGCAATAATTATGTGTAATTTTCTGATAAAACACATAAATTTCAACAAACACAAAGAACTACAAAAAAAGGATTACAAATAGTAGATTTTGAAGATTTTAATATTTTTCGATGATGACTAAAAATTGCCCGAGACCGAGACTTCTTTTCCGGTCTCGTTTGTCAGGCCGTGGATACGGTCTTTTAACCGAGATTGCCCATCCCTGTATACAACGACTAAATCAGCATATAATTACGGACAAACTGCTGTATCTCATGGGACACAAAGCGTTCAATGCTAGGAGAAAGTAAAACGGCGGTACTGCTTTCAGAGAAACTATTAATAAAAGAAAACAACTGCATATACACAGAACATAGAGTACCGCAAAAAAGTTGAGATAGTAAATGAGAGTTGACATTTATATATGCTAAAAATGCATATAAGCATGGGCGTAGCGAGAGGAAACGCCCCCGCACTTTGTATTGCTGGAGACCGACAGACTACAGAGATTAAAATTTGTTCAGAAACTTCAACTCTAATGGTCTTTTATCTTCGCAGTCACAAAAAATTTATGTTGCAAAAGCATTGTCAAACCAAACCAAAACAACAAGTGAAAAGTTTTACAGAACCAAGCAAATCAAAAAGCACCAAAACTGTTAGAGTACCTTCAAATTTAACTAGTAAACCTGTTTGTGTGGCAAGAAAGGCTTAGATCATTTTGTTAAAGTATTCTATTCAGACAGTCATGGTGAGGCACTAACCAAGCAAAGAGCTAAAAACACGTTCCAACAGTCATCCCTAGTTATGATTTTTAAATTTGACTATCAGAAGAAATGTCGATTGTACTAATACCAGAACCGGTGTCACGTCTTGCCATTGTGGGAACAGCTGCTTCCATTTCTTCGACAATTGAGTTACTGAAGTTTTGCATCCGGTTCATCCAAGACACAACCTTAATAAATATGTTATCTTCTTCTTCCTAGAAAAACACCGAATAGGAGACTTCAAATGCGAGTATAGGAACCGTCAGTAAATTCAGTTTTGCTACTCCATTAAAGTTAAATTTATCACGACGATTTGGTACATTTCGCATCTTAATCCAGTTTACGCATGAGAAACAGCTAAAAGGCGGTAAATATCTTTCATATTAGATGGCAATCGCTTGCGCTAAACAGTGTGTTTACGAGTATCAAAATGAAAACATACCGGAAGCGCTTCTAATGCTTGCTCCGTTGACGAACTCTCACTCGAATCTGAAAAGTTATTATAGAACATTTCTTCCCTCATTAAAAGTTAGCAAAAGGGCTGAGAATATTGCAAAAAATTGCGTTTTATTGGCACAAATATAACCCATTTCGTTCTGTAACCAAGCCTATGTAAATATGATTTATACGTATAAATTCTAAACTAACTGGATTTTCGTAAGTGCTATAACTCTGTCACCTTGTCGAACTATGTTCCACCGCTGTTCATTCTTCTTACGGCATAATCGTCGCTTCTTCGGTGTGAAATTTTCCGCGTTGTCATTGTAGTTCGCTGTAACAACTTCCCATTTTGTGCAAACACCATTAACTACAAGTTTGACATTGATTATATGTCAACGAGCTAGTGATGTGGCGTGGACCGAAACGGTTTAAGTCGAGGCCATCGATACTTGACATGAGCAGTTAACACCCTGAGAATGTTTACTAGTACGATGTACTTTGCGGCAGTGCTCTTTACGATTTAAAGGTCCACATGACAGCAACGTACCTATTACGACTTTTTTGAAAACTTATAATTAAAAATACAAAAAAACAATTCGTTTTCACGCTAAATGTGTCTAAACAGTTGTTTAGTTAACCATAGTAAAGTTCATAAAGGGGAATCTAAAGCGGGTAGAAAGGTACTAACCTCGGCATAAACAACACCACAACCAAATCAAAATAGATTGAACACGATTTTAACTAGGTCAAATATAAAAAAATATACGTACCCATTGATCGTTTGCGCGAGCTACGTCTGCGCATAGATGGTGCAGTGCTTCTCAGCGGAGTCAAAAAAGCTAAAACAAAAATGTTATGGCTATTCAGATAACATTCATTAATATATAACTCCAAGTAGTCCCGATCGTCAACTGTGCACAAAATGCTAAAGCAGAGTAAGGAACAATCATTTTAACAATTGACCGGGTTCTGTTTGAATTTATCATTTGCCCCGCATAGTAAATTGACAATTATTTACCCAAATCATGGTGTGGAGTAGTGCTAGATGGTGTGACAAAAGCATCACAGTGTTGATCTTCCTGTTGCACAGGAGTGAGACAGTGAGACATATTCATTGGTAGTTCAAGCATGTCCAAGTGTTCCATTTCGTCTGACATCTCAATCATTCCAAATTCTCAAAAACAAATGAGTTATTGTGCTGCTATTTATGGAAGGTGAGTTTAAGGCTACAAATTGAAGTTTTCATCTCTATTTTAAACGTTCAATACTACGTGTATAGCGTTCAAATTTTGTGGAGAATCAAAGGTGATAGTGTAGTAAGACATAGCATAGGTTAACTCGCCTATTCCAGCATTAATTTGATTAATGAAAAGTTTCGCATAGCAATATGCTGACTTGGTTAATACAAACTAAGGACCTGAGGTGCAACAACCCCTATCCTGCTTACAATCCCTAAATTGCGAGGTTTATTGGGGCAGTAGCTCCTGCTTGAAAAGTAAAAAGAGTCCACACCATTCCAAACTACTCGATAAATTTTGGTAGAGGAACGAAAGTACCAAAATATTTAGAACAAGCAAATAGTCTTACCGCGCATGTTGTCCAGAACTTTAGTTGGCGATTGAAGAAGATTAGTACTTCTATTCTGATGCGGAAGCTGGGTTGGATCGTTATCGCGCTCTGTAAAAAGTCCAGGACAAAACTGTTTCCACATGACAAATTTAGCCATACAAAACGTTTCTTCTCAGCACGTGAAAATGTCTGTGATAAAGATGCGGCATAGTTATTTTTTATTAAAACAGAGTCTTCCGATGAAGTTATGCCTTGAAAATACAAGAGATTGCTAAGGGAAATGGTTCCAGAAAGGCTCGTTTGAGTTGCTTGATTCCGCTGAACA
The DNA here is from genome assembly GCA_030248215.1 of Enoplolaimus lenunculus. Lineage (NCBI taxonomy): Eukaryota > Metazoa > Nematoda > Enoplea > Enoplida > Thoracostomopsidae > Enoplolaimus > Enoplolaimus lenunculus. The sequence goes on from JASANG010000247.1 coordinate 23,205, forward strand.
TTTAATAACCCAATCCGCACATGAATAAGATCTGTGAAAACTTTAAATGATTCCTTAGTCGGAGGATATTTAGCATTGCATAGAAACATACAGCATACCAGGTTTGTAAGTTCCGATATATACCACACCATCTGTAGACGACTGCAGGCTCCGGTTGTCGCCCGAATTCGCTAAAAAGTGCAATTCTATTAACCATAAAACCAAAGCGATTAAGGCTTTATAGGTCGTGTTTTCTGGAGTTGTACTGAGATGTTTTTAATCAGAAGTCGACAATTTTGCCCTAAAACCTATACGTACATGCCAGGCAGCACCATATGCAAAGTAGATATTTTCAATAAAATAGTAACAATACACGTACCAGTATTATGGACGCCGGTTGACAAGGCGGTTGGTAGCTCCTTCTCTTGATCCAATTTTTTTTCATGTTCATGGTCCTCGTTCAGTTCATCAGAATCTGACCATTTTCCATGCCGAACTATAAGGATCAATTCAATCATTAAACAAAATTAGAACAACTGGACCTAAACCAAACATTGCTAAAGCGCTACAGTACATTCTATGTGTTTCAACCCAAAAGGTATAAAAGCAGCTGAAAGCAAGCAAACAGTATCAAGTGTATGATAAAATGTGGATTCAGTCTGAATTGCGTTCCGGGGCCGTTCTGTTTACCTACGGGCTAGCAATGGGTCATACTGAGGCTTTATGTTATTTTGACTGTTAGGTTCAGGACATTGAGGTATTATGTTACAACCCTTTATGCTAACATAATAAACACTAAAACCCAAGAATATTACCGCTTGCATGCCGTGTTTGAGATCTGTAATTGTCCGGTTCATCAGAATCTGACCATTTTTCATGCCGAACTACAAGGATCAATTCAATCATTAAAGAAAATTAGAACAACTGGACCTAAACCAAACATTGCTAAAGCGCTGCAGTACATTCTATGTGTTTCAACCCAAAAGGTATAAAAGCAGCTGAAAGCAAGCAAACAGTATCAAGTGTATGATAAAATGTGAATTCAGTCTGAATTGCGTTCCGGGGCCGTTCTGTTTACCTACGGGCTAGCAATGGGTCATACTGAGGCTTTATGTTATTTTGACTGTTAGGTTCAGGACATTGAGGTATTATGTTACAACCCTTTATGCTAACATAATAAACACTAAAACCCAAGAATATTACCGCTTGCATGCCGTGTTCGAGATCTGTAATTGTCCGGTTCATCAGAATCTGACCATTTTTCATGCCGAACTACAAGAATCAATTCAATCATTAAAGAAAATTAGAACAACTGGACCTAAATAAAACATTGCTAAATCGCTGCAGTACGTTCTATGTGTTTTAACCCAAAAGGTATAAAAGTAGCTGAAAGCAAGGAAACAGTTTCAAGTGTATGATAAAATTTGAATTCAGTCTGAATTGCGTTCCGGGGCCGTTCTGCTTACCTACGGGCTAGCAATGGGTCATACTGAGGCTTTATGTTATTTTGACTGTTAGGTTCAGGACATTGAGGTATTATGTTACAACCCTTTATGCTAACATAATAAACACTAAAACCCAAGAATATTACCGCTTGCATGCCGTGTTTGAGATCTGTAATTGTCCGGTTCATCAGAATCCGACCATTTTCCATGCCGAACTACAAGGATCAATTCAATCATTAAAGAAAATTAGAACAACTGGACCTAAATCAAACATTGCTAAAGCGCTGCAGTACATTCTATGTGTTTCAACCCAAAAGGTATAAAAGCAGCTGAAAGCAAGCAAACAGTATCAAGTGTATGATAAAATGTGAATTCAGTCTGAATTGCGTTCCGGGGCCGTTCTGTTTACCTACGGGCTAGCAATGGGTCATACTGAGGCTTTATGTTATTTTGACTGTTAGGTTCAGGACATTGAGGTATTATGTTACAACCCTTTATGCTAACATAATAAACACTAAAACCCAAGAATATTACCGCTTGCATGCCGTGTTCGAGATCTGTAATTGTCCGGTTCATCAGAATCTGACCATTTTTCATGCCGAACTACAAGGATCAATTCAATCATTAAAGAAAATTAGAACAACTGGACCTAAATAAAACATTGCTAAATCGCTGCAGTACGTTCTATGTGTTTTAACCCAAAAGGTATAAAAGTAGCTGAAAGCAAGGAAACAGTTTCAAGTGTATGATAAAATTTGAATTCAGTCTGAATTGCGTTCCGGGGCCGTTCTGCTTACCTACGGGCTAGCAATGGTTCATACTGAGGCTTTATGTTATTTTGACTGTTAGGTTCAGGACATTGAGGTATTATGTTACAACCCTTTATGCTAACATAATAAACACTAAAACCCAAGAATATTACCGCTTGCATGCCGTGTTTGAGATCTGTAATTGTCCGGTTCATCAGAATCTGACCATTTTCCATGCCGAACTACAAGGATCAATTCAATCATTAAAGAAAATTATAACAACTGGACCTAAACCAAACATTGCTAAATCGCTACAGTACATTCTATGTGTTTCAACCCAAAAGATATAAAAGCAGCTGAAAGCAAGCAAACAGTATCAAGTGTACGATAAAATGTGAATTCAGGGGCAATATGTTACACACATGCAAGCAACAATATTTGAAGCAAACAACCTTTGTCGTTTCCATACCGTGCTTGCGACCCGTATTCGTCCGGTTCATTACAATTTGGCGATTTGCCGTGTTCTACTGCAAATAATTAACGTGCCCGTAGCAAGTAAAGGAGGTTTGTTAAATAAGTTCACGTTTACAACTGTATATTTCTGAGCACATGGGCAAGAGTCAATGCATATTTATAAGTGCGAAAAGGAAAATATCACTAGCGAAAAGCGAGACGCATGCTACACTTCTA
>JASANG010000262.1:0-25995 GCA_030248215.1 Enoplolaimus lenunculus
TTACTTGACTGAGTTGAACACACTGCCATCGCTTTATGCGGGGTTCACGTTACTATTTGTGCGTCTGGTTACTGTTTTGTATGCTATCCATAGCAAGAGGTGGATGCAATACATATGAATAAGCAGTTAGCTAGTAACTATCCATATGGATACCTGGTACCGCTAGCTATGGATAGTCTGCACGAAGTTTGATATCTATATGGATACCATCAGTTGTATTCAAGTACCCATATGAAAGCCAAATAGTAAAATAAAATGTTAAAAAAATCTAAAGGTATTTTAAACAAAGTAGTTCGATCTTTAATAAAATACTGTTTGTAAAATGCCTTTAGCTTATCTAAAACCAATTTTATAATAAGTAAACATTAGTATCAATTACTTCTCTGACAGCAGAATACGACCATGCAGTATTTCTGGTAAATCAGTGGCCAAGATGAGTTTAATATTTGTGCAAAAAGGTGAAATTATGCATAACAGGTTTTGGAAATTGCCTGAATGTGGTAAAGCGTCTATACGCATGAAACGACATAGCTAGTGTACACCGATTTACGCGAGCTAGTTTCATTTGCATTGAGCAGTTTTGATGTATTTTTCTCTGGTTAATTTTGAATTCTACGTTTCATAAATTGTGATTGGATTTTTGATTGCCGAAAATGAAGTTGCACCAAACTTAACTCTGCATGCAGTTGAAGAACATTTACGTGAGCTGCGCACGTTGAATAAACTCGTACTTCGACTTGGATCTGAACAACAAGCGAAACATGTGGTCAATTATCAGCTCGAAACCGTAGACGATTTCCGTACGTATTATCAAGAGTCGAGTATACACTGTAAATATCAGTGAGTTGATTTTATCAGAAGTCAAAAGTTTGAGTTTATTCAGTTCATTCTGAGTTTATTAATCAACTCGCACAGAGTCAACTCAACTGAAAGTTAGAATCAACTCAATTCAGAGTGAGTTGATGGATACTGATTTTAATTCAGAAATAACTAACTCGCTAGCTGAATTGGTTAATCAACTCATTGAAATTTACAGTGTACGAGCACAGTGTGACACTTGACGCGACTCATATATTCTCGCATTGTAGTATCACGGATCTTATGGTACCCGCTCCCTGATTGAAGCGAGTGTATCGCCTACGCTTAACTCAGCCCATTTCGATTAAAGCGGGTCGTCGATTTGGTGATTGGTGTTCTTTTATATATGAATCCTCTGTTTAGAATTTATCTAATACCCCATAATCAATCAGGGAGGGGGTACCGCTACGTCAGGTCCCCGTAATGCTACAGTGCCGGAGTGCATGAAAGAAGTGTCATACGCTCCATTATACACTCATGGTACTATCAAGAGTGGATGATTACTCTTTATAACAAGAGTGTGCAACTGGGTATATTCTGTGTATTAAAGAATGTACCAGCACGCGTTGCATTTTTGTTCGACCCCCTCAATCAGGGGGGTTTAAACATATAGTTTAATTTAGTGGTATTGCATGTGACAACGACCCACCTCTAAATAAATGAGTTCGGAAAAAACACAACGTCCGGTGATACATTTTGTACCATGCGGAACCAAATGAATTGCACACTCGTGTATCATGTATTATTGGTAATATCAAAAAAGCAAAAAATAATAAAATGTATTGTACTGCAGCTTACATATATATATAGTTAAGCTCAATGCTACAACCACAAACAAATTTAAAGTGTAATATAGTTGGCATACTTGTGTTCAACGAGTGCGATAGCTCGAGTTCTGTACGAGCGATGTCTGAGCGCACTGCACAATTGTACGGCTGATTATTAATGTCAAGAAAAAAGATTAGTAATGGTTTGGAGTTTGCGTTTGTAATTTTGAATTCAAATCCAATAAGTCACTTTTTACTGTGAACAATGTCGAGTTTGTAATGTTTTAATATTTTAGGACTTCGAACAGGAATTCGGCTTATGATGCAAAGTCCGATTTTGAGTCAATCATCCGATCTGTTGAAAGATCTATCGCGAGAGTTGAACATTGGTCTTCCGGAGTTTGACGGAGTTTCGTTGGACGGTACGTTGAATTTAAACTATGTATAAATGTGATTTTTGAATTTAATCAAATAGTAAATTGTTTGAAAACTGTGCAATTTAATTCTCCTGATTAATACGCTTTGCTCGCAATTAGGTGTAAGATTATAAGAACTGTGGAAATTGGTTACGGCTAACATTATTATGAGTTTATCGGAGAATAATTAGGCTTTTAAGACATTATAGTATATGTTTTCATTTTTAGAAATTTTTGTAAATTTTTTCGTTTAATTTATTTTGAGTGAATAATGCTAGAATAGCGGTAAAGCCTACGGATCCTTGATGCGTTACGTAAACAATAGTATGTTTTCAGCACACGTTGCGTGATTATATTTAACCCTTTCTCACACATGAATGTTTTCAATTTCATATGAGATGTAATTTCAAGGTAAGATTCGATTCCTAGTCTCGCGAATTGGAGGCGTTTATGGTGACCACACAGCTGAGCTTGACGGTCGAGCCCAAAGCGGCTCTCACGTCTTGTGGAGATTTTGCACTGCGCATATATGTTAGAATTGTTAAACACTCTTCACAGTGTCTGTCCTGATCGTACATTACTTGTATTTAATTGCTCATAGTATAATACTCTACGAGTTAAAGGGTTAAATATTATCACATACGTCAATCAAAATTTGCTCAAATTGCAATATCGGTGCGTATAGCATCTGAGTGTCACAGGCCACTAGCTGGAGTACTTCACTACAGGAAGGGGCACAATTTTAGGACGGGCATACGGGGACTTCAATAACTTCTAAACAGGAATAAAACGTTTCTAGGGGTTTTAAAATAATTCTAAAATGCTGACACACCGCTTGCTATCTTCTGGCGACGGGTTTGCGTATAACCAGCCCGACTGGCATAATTTTTGCCCACGCCAACAATACCAGTATGTTTGTTTGGCTCTTGTAAACTACTTTTACCCTATGATCTCGGTTTAGGCTTAGACTCAGGCTTAGGCTTAGGTAAAAAGGTTTAGGCGAAAAAATTACGCTTATGCTTGCGTAAGCCTGAGTCTTAGCGTTATAAACCTGCGGGGTAAAGAGCACATGAGTAGTTTTTGTTACCCTTATTTTTAGGTAACTCGGTGCTCGCAGTATTCAAACCGAGTGTCACGTTTGATATTCTGCGAGGAATGGAAACTGGTCTACGAGCAAAGGTCAACGCTGGGACGTTTATTTTACCCACAGGCGCCACTTTAAGGCCTGACCCTCCAACTGAAACGGTTTCAAACTTTACCCTGTTACCATTTTTGATATCTGAAGAAAACTACGCTTCGTTAGGCTGTGTCGGAGTCGATGTAGCGTTTGGCGACAACAATTCTAATTGGCTATCGCCATCGTCCAATGGACGCGAACAATGGTATTATGAGGTCCGTCGAATCCTCGGAGGAGACCCTTTGGTCACTGGACGAAATCCGGTTCGCGTTGAAATTTGGCCGGACGGTTCGGGGTTTTTCGCCGTTTGCCAAACAACCATTGATCCGCCTCCGTTAAACTCACTCGTATTTGAACGAGAGATTGAAACGCTACTCAACGACATGTTGAATTCAGCAGACGGCATTAGAATTCGAACTGCAACAGGACAAACTCGATAAATAACTGACTATTTCATCGACTCGTACGATCCAAACTTACCACCTGGAGTCGATCAGATTAGTTTCACGCTCGAGTTCATGCGTGAAAACTCGAACCCGCTTGTGAGCAATATTAATAAAGGTGAAATTGAAACGTGGTTGAACGATGAATTTGCGTTGAGTTTAACGCGAAATCTTGAATCGTTTAATAAACTTGACGATCAAGTGAATGTTTTTGAGTTTCAAACTTTGCCAAACGGCATGAGTGCGTCACATTTACAACGCATGGTTACGTCGCTAGACCGGTACCGACACGCTGAACTTCCAATAACCGGATGTGCCGAATGCTTAATAAAGGGGTTTAGGGTATCCGTAGTTCCGGGTAAAAATTACGACGATTTAGCAGACGCTGCCGAAGCTAATATTGTTCAATTGACGTTCCAAACAAACGAAATACTCGATAACGATATTCCGGCTGATTTTCGAAATCAGTTGAACGCGGTGTTGAATTTGGATCCGGGTGCAAATTTAATTCGCGGGGTCGACATTATGGGCAACGAAGTGCTGGTCGAAATATGTCCGGCAAGTTTAGCTTCGAATGCGCAAACGGAAAGCATTGAAGCGCAAGCGTTTAGACAAGAACTCGACCGTCGTATTCAATCAGTGATTGCGAGGGGTTAATTTTTTTACGTCCGCATCCGGTCGCGAAATTCGACCTACAACAGCGTTTGTCGGGCTGAGCACGGCGCGTGAGCTTGGCGACGCGATATTTGAAGTGGAGCTGACCGAAAAAGTATCCATATATCTGGAACATTTAACGGCGATCAAAAGTGAAGTGAACTCATATCTATCGACTACTTTTGGACACAAACTGAACGCCGAGAACGACATTAACGTTGAAATTGTCGGCAATCGAATGCTTCGAATATCGTTCAAAAAATCACTGTTAGAATCTCGAGAATTGGCCAAAATCCTACGACATACGTACGTTTTACCGCCAAGTAACGACACGACAACTCAATCGACACCAATCACAACAACTGCTGGAATGCCGACCGATTACTATTACTACGCGTACGGTACGGACGCTCAATATATTGATTTCATCAGTGATTATGATCCGTTTCCAAATCATACGGCTGGCTTTTTGCCAGCAACATTTGATATTGCTGATTTTTATTTTAGTGCCGGGATTGATTTGAAGAAACATTTTGGCACTCAAATCGCTCGAGTTGCGCTCGAATTTCAGCCTGCAATTCGAGACGATTCGATGGTTGCGTCTAAAATTCGTATCGGCAGAGCAGTCGCTGAAGCGTTAAACGTTACCGCAGATACATTACTGCAAGTCCAAATAATGGAACATGGAAGTAACGCACAATTTTACATCACCGATCTGACTAAAGTTCAGTTGAGTAAACTAATTGAGCTTGAAATCCCTCCGGAGCCGACACCAAACGACACACTTGCGTCACACGACGAACCTCCGTTGCCGAGTGTGTTTGTCACCGATGCAGATGTCGATTTCGTGTTCGCACCGTACAACGGAATCCCGTTAATATCGGGATTAGAGATCAAATCAGGATTTGACCAACAAATGTCTTCAGATCAACCACTGGTGGTATTAGTATCGCAACGAGAAAAGCGATGAAAGCGAAGATTGCGAGCGAACTATCGTCAAGCGTTGATTATGTTGCCGCGTTGAATGTTAAAGGTTAGTTTGAATTTTGATAATTTTAGTTTTTTTACATCAGTGGTCACCTTCGAATCACATCATATATCTCCGTTTTCGTTATTTTAATCACTAGCCGTTTCCGTTGTTTTTACCATCCGTTTCCGTTATTTTTATCATCAGTTTCCGCACTGATATGTATCTATAGTCCTAAACCAAATTGTTAGTTTGATAAAAAAGTGTATTTTCAGAAAAAAATTTTTAAACCTTTACAATCTGCTTAATTTTTAGATATAGAATTTTTTAATTTTATTTTAGGATTCGATCAGCAGTCACTTGAAGCAACGATTATTCCAACTGACATTACGCCGACCGATGCCCAATTGAACACGATGCAAACACAGCTATCAGCTTTCAATTTCAAGTTCAACTACGACGCACCGGAAGCTGTTGCTGGAGACAAAGTTCGACTGATAGCCGTAGCTTCTCATCAGATTGGAGGATTTACTCAAGGTAAGGAGTTAACTTTGGCAGGGACGTAGCGAGAATTTCATTTCGAGAAGGTATAAGCTGAATGTTTGCCTTAACGATGCATCAGGCTACGTATTCACGTATAGAGTATGCAGTGAGTAACTAAATATAAATAATATACGAGCAATACAGACGCTGTGAGTAGTATTTAACAATTGTAACATATATGCGCACTGCGCAGTGCAAAATTTGCACAAGATGTGAGAGCATACTCGGGCTCGAGCGTCAAGCTCCTATAGCTCAGTGGTCATCGTAAACGCCTCCCATCCGTGAGACTGCGGATCGAATCTTACCTTGAAATTACATCTCATATAAAATTGAAAATGTTCATGTAAGAAAGGGTTATGAAGCGAAAACCGTTTTAAGTCATATCTCTCACTGAACGAGGCCGTCTGTAAGGAATAACATGATGAGTTGAAAAATTATCCTGTTCGCTACGCGGGCTCGCAAAAAACATTTAGACGAGTTGACCCCCAGCCGACACGATATCCTGGTTTACGTCCCTGCTCGTTTAGTTTTAGCCCGAGCTGATGTCATTTCTTATTTGAATTGAAATGATAAATTTTCAAGTTCGATACTGTCTGAGTTTTAAGTCCTATTCACACGTACAAGTTTTTGCTTCGGGAACTTGCAGCTGCAAATGACACGCAGAACTTGCATTTTTTATCAGCCAATGAGAAAGCTGCTGCAATAAATTCAGTTGGAATATTCACACATGTGAACTAAATTCATAGCTTTGAGTTTTAATGAATTATTTGCAGCTGCTAGTTTTTCGTACGGGATTTTGAACAAAACTTGTAAGTTTAAGTTGCAGCTGCAGAAGTTCTCGCAGCAAAAACTTGCACGAGTGAATTGGGCTTTAGTCGTGAACTGATATCCAGAGTCTTTTTAGAATAACGTTGCCTCGACACTGAAAAGGTTTTCGCAGCGTTTGTAAGATAAATTGCTGTATGTCCCTCCTAAATTTTTACTTAGCCAATAGCGTCGCTTGGTTTGTCTAATGATGCGATACATTTTGTAACTTATACAGGTAAGCATCGTATAAATAATAGCGGCACAACTTCAAAAAGTAAGTTCAATGCAATTCAGCAGTTTGCGTTGAAATTTTATATTTAACTTTTTAATTTAATCAAACAATACCGCTTCAATTTATCGTGTAACCATGGTTTAAAACTTTAATCGCGTAAGACTTTATTTCTGCTTGTTCTTAAAAGTTTGCAAAATTTTCTTAAAATTTATTATTGTAAATTTTTGTTAAAATTTATTTTGCAAATTTGTCTTAAAGTTTATTCTTGTAAGTTTTTGTTAAAATTCTTTTTGCAAATTTTTCTTAAAGTTTATTCTTGTAAACTTTTGTTAAAATTAATTTTTGCAAATTTTTCTTAAAATTTATTTTTGTAAATTCTTGTTTAAACATTTATTTTTGAAAAAAATTTCTCAAAATTTTTTATCTGTAAATTTTTTATTTTTAGGCAATCACGCTTCGCTAACGTTTAGTGGAACGCCTTCGAATGTATCCCAGTTGTCAGAAAAGCTTGAAGGAAGCTCAGGTCAATCAGGTTTATCGATTCAAGCAATTGACGTCAACCACATTGGAAATATTGGTATGTTTAACGAAAGCTTTTCAGTTGACTAAAACTGAGTAGTGCTAAGTATTTAGTTAACCATTTTGTTGTTTTTAAAAGTGTACTTTAGCTAAGTAAATAATTAGGGACTGACTAAATTTGATATATTTCGTGTTATTAGTTAAGGCATAAACCATGCTCTAATTAAAACTGTAGACTCATTGTGATCCCTTAATATAAAACAAAACTATTGTTTTCTTGTTATGTTACTATCTGAGTATATATATATATGTGTGTATGTGTGTATGTATGTATGTATATGTGTGTGTAAAAACACTATAGGCTTTCGAACAAATTTTTTAACAGTTGTTGCTGCAAAAACTTGCACATGTGAATATGGCTGCAATATTTTTTAACTTTTAGAAAGCGATACCGTCGTGTTTGAAATCGAAACTGAAGACAAACTGCCAGCCGATGTAGCGACACAATCTAATCTCAAGGGCATTGTAGAATCTCAAATTGGAGTATAACATTGGCTTGTTTCATGTTTACACACAACACATTCCTTTACAGCAGCAGAAACGCTGCACTAAATACGTATGTGGAACATTCCAGCTTAAATTGTAGTCATTTTAAACGCAATAAAAACACAGATTAGAGTAAGCTTAAGCTTTAGACGAATTTTTTGGTTAGACTTAGGGTTAGGTATAAACTCATTCTTAATCTTAGGCTCATTCTTAGGTTTAGGAATCTGTTTATACAACTGTTCCGTCATCTGTTCTATGCATAGGCCGTGTTTTTTGTGTCCGAGTTGGAATTTAAAATTATGGTGGTAATTATGTAGCGAATGGGCGAAATTTTAAAATATTTTCAAATTTCATTATTTGGTTTGAAAACGTATTTCGAAATCACTGCACTATAAATTCCGGTAAATTTTGCCTCATGTTTCTAAATTTATCTGTTTAGCGCGTTTCAATTGACTTTTGTCACAATTTCATGAAAGATTTTGCGAACTATCGCAAAAAATTAGCGTGAAACCAAACAACTTAACATTTTGCAGATCTTGGCTAAAATTAACTAATTAACCATCATTTATACTTCTTAATTCCGCCCCACTTCCGGCTCCGGCAAGTTTCGTTAACCTCCGGCTCCAGCAAGTTTCGTTTACCTCCGGCTCCGGTATTTTCCACCTTCGGTTGCACCCTGCTATTGTTTGTATTTCTCAAGTATTGCTGCAGAGTGGATTTATTTCTTTTAATAAAAGTTATGTAAACAGTGGTTGTGAGCGGTAGGACAGTGCTTATGCAATAAAGCGTTTCGTTGTGGGTTTTGGGCGGTCTGAGTCCGGTTTCGACAGAAAATCGACGTCCGGCTCCGGTATTATTTGTTAGGGTGCGGTTAAACTTAGTATAGTGACAAAAAATTGCCGAGCTTTTGTATAAAAGCGTAAAATCAAATGTTTAGCAGCAGGGTACGACCGGAAGTCTGCCTCCGGCTTCAGCAGAAAATCGGAAACCGGCTGCGGTAGAATTTTTGACGGAGTTTCCGGCACATAAAATTCTGCATAATTTTGCAAAATTTATTTGTTTAGCCGCTTCGTTTTACTTTTGTCACAAATTTCAGGAAAGAATTTCCGACATTTCATTAAAAATTAGCGCGTAAAAACTAAACGTAAAATTAGCTTAACCATTTTTACTACCTAATTTCGCCCCCCCCCTCCGGCTCTGGCGAGTTTCACTGACCTCCGGCACTCGGTATTTCTCACCTCCCGGTTGCACCCTGTTTGAGCACCTTGCAGATATCTGCTATTTAAAATTAGCAAATTAAATATAATTTTAACTACGTAATTTCGCGTCACATCTGGCTCCGGAACAATTGTTGACCGGCAACTGCTCCGGTTGCTCCCTGATGAGCAATGTAGTAGTTTTATACGCGTACGCGCAGAACAAGAGTATTTTTGGTTTGAACGCTGGAGCAGGAATCAAAATTGAATTTTGGCCGAACCAGGAGTTCCGGTGGAACCCTGGTAGAAAAACTTAAAGATTTGTAGTAAACTTGTCCAAGATAAAACGTCAGCCTCCTTATGAAAAAGCTCAAACTTATTAAACAACCAAAACATTTATTGAGTCAAATTTCGATATGGAATTTTGCACACATCTACTGCAAATAATATATAACAGTTGAAGGCACACATCGATATGATTGTTCTTTAGAAAGCCTCACCACAGTATTTTCGGTTAACACAACAATTTCGGCAAACATCTGCACAATTCCGCCTGAAGGTTTACAAATGTGGCTAAAACAGCGGCGGAGTAGTATTATAAGCATATTCCTGAACGTAAGTCAAAGCCTAAGAATGAGCATATTCCAAAGTCTAAGCTTAAGTCAAGCAAAAACATAGTCTAAATCATAAGCTACTCGATTGCAGTCCCACAAAAAAACGTTCCACCCCTAAAATCTTTTCTTGGGCCACAAATTTTAAGTTGGTTTAGGACACTGGTTGTGCTGAGAAATATATCTTATGTTCCAAATAAAAGTTGCTCACAAATTCAAGTCTTTAACACCACTTTGGTTCGATCTATATTACATGGCATCATCATATATATTTATGAATCGGGAAAACGCAATAGGCGGCTCATATGTATTATATGCTCATGTTTCAATTTCAAGTAAATTTTAATTTCCTGCCTGTACAATCTGAGGTATGTAATCATTTCGGATATCCGAAATAGAAAAATTAAATTTCAAATGTGTGCATACCATTTGCATATAGATATCCGGATGACATCCGATATCGAGTGCTTGATATATAAAGTATTATATGCATATAACAGTATAATACATAACACGTTTAGACACATGTGTTGAACATATACAAAAATGCGATTGTGTGTGCAGATTATTTCTAGCCCGGCAAGAATTGCTCGTACTACATAAAGTAATACTCTATAGTTAAAAAATATTTCATAATTGAAGTTTTTGGTGTCAACGATTCACAACGAGTATTCCAAATGATTTTTGAAACCAAAACAATGTTTGAAAGCAAATTTAACCAAACAGAACTTTTAACTGCGGTAACAATAATCCAGTAGTGATAGTTCAAGCATATAACAAACAACAAATGTTATTAAAAACAAACAGTTGAACAACTTAAAATTCACACTCGGCTTCTGAATAATTTTCGGCAACGCTTAAAACAAGAAAACGACTATAATTAACGGATTCTGAAGCATTGCGGAAAAAACTTTTGTTAAAGTACAACAAACGTCTCTTGACACAGTATAAATCTAACAATCCTGGTCGCTGTTTAAAAGCGATTAGAACATTTAAGATTATACATCTCGTTGCCTGCTGGCATAGAAATAAATGAGTAGTAATCTATTAATCGCGGCAAAATGAAGAAAGCAACTCGTAAAACTTTCAGGAATATTTAACCCAGTTTACCTATTGAGCGAAGCTCCACATGAGCAAGCCAGGTCGTTGCTGGCTTTAATTAAACAATCAACATGAAAAAACTGAGAGCAAAATGGGCAATATCCCTCATCTGACTCGTTGTCCGATGATAATCTACAAACTTGACATGTTTCGTGATCGGGAAGGTCGTTATGTAAAATATTCTGGCGAAGTGCTTGTTGATGCTAAATGTAGTATTTGAAAAAAATTGCATCAGAATACAGCAAGCATTATTAACGAAGTGATAATTAATATTTAAACCTGATCCAACTGGGTGTAGTGACCCGAATAAGAGAGCGGGACTGATATTTATTTGGCCTCTCCAGAGGCTACCCCCTGTTATTCGGTTACGGACTGTTATTTATTTTAGCCCACGCTACGCCACCTTTCGTTACTGATATATATCCGGTATTGCAACTATCTGTTGAATTAAGCTTTTATTTGTCTTGTGTCAATAGCTAGAGCGATAATACAAGGTTATACTAAGGAATGCACTTTCAAAATTTAAGTACGCTTTTAAAAATTCGAACTCAAGTTATTTGGTCCTGGAGTCATTTATGCGGAACAGTTAGGTATAACTAACATTTATGGACTTTAAGTAGAGTTCAGGGACTCTATCGGCTTACGGACTCTTATTAGGGATGCGGACTGCTGTTGATTGGGACCCAAAATTGGGACACCCTCTTATTACACCCTCTTATTCGGGTCACTACAGCAGGTAAAGCGAACTGATTAAAAATGGAAATAGCCAGAAATCATGTGCATGTCGTTGCTAACATTGAACAAGTAATATTTATAAGATCGGTCTTACACAGAACTGCTGATTGTTTCAAACAATAGTCCGGTGGACAAACTGAAGAATTCTCCGGTGAAGTACGCTTTACAACATGCTTTCGGTTGTTATCATTGTGTGTTAGCCTTTCCCCTAAACCACAAACTATTCTGTACAGTTTTTTAATGAATGGAGTTCATAAATTAACATTGTATAGTTTTTAATGAAACAATAATTCAACATACCCCGAAACAAGATTTGATAAGGATGCCTAGCAGAATAATATTCTGTTTTCATTGGAAATAGAAATCTTTAATAGGATGAAATATAACCTGTATGAACCAGGGTGTAACCGAATATCTGTTTCCGCTAAAAATCAGTGTCCCTTCCTGTCTTATACAAATATTCAAATAACAAAATTCAGTTATTTTTTACGCTCAGATTTATGAACCCACTTATTTATCTCTCAATTTATAATAACTGATATGCTGCAATTGCTAGAACTTAAAAATCGAATTTAATGCTACGCAGACTCCGGTCTGTGAAGAAACAACGCCAAAACACATTTCAAATCGAAAAATTAACTGGACTATCTATTTGGTTTGAAAAACAGTTTGAAACGCAGAATTACTTATTAGACAATTTATACGCACTTCTTTTCTGAATAATAGCAACTTCGTGATCGATTACAAGTTTAACCTCCCACTCGTGCAGAAGACACCGTTCAGCTAATTCAGTTAACCCTCAACGGCCCGGCAAAATTTTCACCTTAATCAGCCCAACGGTCTACATATGTAGACAACACAACTAGCGTTAGTTTTGGCTTATCTCAGGGTGCTCTCCTCCTTTAACTGGCTTGAGACAGTCAGAACTAGTGTTCTGGCGGAGTTCCACCCGCTCCCCGTCCAGCCTCCCACTGCGGGCGCGTTGTCCAGTTAAGCACAGTCGTTGCACGTTATGGTGCGATTCATGTGGTCCTTGCACACTCGTTTTCCACATGACGAACAGCTCAATCTCGTAGATTTGCGACAACTTGTGACCTGACATTTGGTCGGTTTACCAGATGTAGAAGGTTCGTTTCGCTTTTGAGGCAGCCCGTAAGCCATAAATGAATCCTTTGATTTTGCGTAAATTTTTTCACTACTGTAACGTTTGGTCATATTGTCTTGCGCTAGTTGTTCGGCTACTTTTTTCATGAAAACATTGCGTGACTTTTGATATCCGTTCAGTTTCATGACAATGAATGCGTTGTGCAACGCAATATCAATCATATTGAAAAAGCAGACTAGAGGATAACGATTCGTTTTGCGTTTGCAGGTAAAATCGTCCTGTCTGCTGGTGCAAACTTCGTTTTTCACATGAACTGAACTTAGTAATAGCACATTTTTATTTTTCTTTGGACAATAAGACGCCAACATTATGCGGTTGTGGTCCCATAAAAATCGGGTGCTATAGACCTCTTGTTCTTTTGTTGACTTTAGCACCGGAGGTACGCTGCGGCGATTTGCCATTATTGTGCCTGTGCACGTTAGCCCACTTTGTAATAGGTCCACAGCCAATTCATGGGATGTGAAATAGCGGTCCATGAAAATGTTTCGCTGAGTGTTACAGTATGGTTGAATAAGATCCATTACGATGCGTTTAGCAAGCCCTACGGCCCGTTCGCCTTCACGCCCTGTATAAATATTTCCTTTTAGGGCATATCCATTCCGAGCATCGCAAAGCCAGAATATTTTTACGCCGTACTTAGCAGGTTTCGCCGGCATGTACGCTCGCCCCGGTGCATATCCTCTATACCCGTAGAGCTGTTCATCTACTGTAAGTGATTCGGACGGTATATAATGAAGACGTAAGTTGGACTGAAATAGGTCCCAAACATCTCGTATAGCAGCCATTTTGTCACTTTTTTGACGCTCCCGGCGAGTCAGTTTGTTGTCGAATGTTACATTTTCCAGCAACTGTTTCATTCTGTTTTTTGACAGCGCGCAGCGGTAAAAGGGCCTGCTGTCGTTTTTGGTGAATAGTGAAGCCACTGGAGACATGTTATCGCGATCTGCACCAGCTCTGATTACCACCCCAAGCCAAGCTTTCAGCTCGCACATTGGTAGCGTTGAAAAATTGCGCGCCCGCAGTCGCCTACTAGTGAGTCGCTGAATTGTATGTAAAATGGGCTCGTTTATATAAAGATAAAATGCTTGTGACTCTGTTGTAGGGTTTACTGCAGTGCCTTCGCGAAAGCGAATTATATTTCTAGCTAACACACGGACAGGCGGTGTTGTAGAATCCCACTCAACACCCGTTGCTGACAAAAACACATTACTTCCACTAGAAGTCTCGTCCATATCGCTCAACTCACTACTAGATGCGTCCGATTGTTTTTGTAATTCACCATCACTATCTTGCTCATAAATAGCAGCCTCTTCACTACTGCATTGACCTAACTCAACTGATTCTGAGTCGTCATTTGAACTATTGTCGTCCGGTTTGTCATCTGTCTCTGAATCACTTGGTTCTAATACACGTCGTACGACCTCAGTCAAAGATAATTTATGCAAACCTGACATTTCCCTGACTTTACCTCACCATACAAAACCGTGTGTAAGAACAAAACGTTCCAATTCTTGTCAAAACTCAAACTATGATCAAATCAACATCTGTCTACATATGTAGACGGTCGGGTTATATAGGTATATGACTCACTGTACAGCAAACTTTTGTTCCCACAATGCTATAAGTTTTTTATGCTACTATAACAGAATAATTATCGATGGAAATTAAACAATAGATTCTTAACTATAGCACCTGCCGAACAATCAATTGTCGAACTGGTTATGTCTACATATGTAGACTGTCGGGCCATTGAGGGTTAAACCATTATATGGATCTGCTGAATTTGATCGAACATGTCCTTTAATCATCACAGAAGGTGGAGTGTCAATTTGAACACATTCCGGATTCTTCATAACTTCTTCGACAGTTTCGGGACCTGTCAACCAATGCATCAATTGGTGCATAAAGTCGAAGAAACCAGAAATATAGCAATTTTAGGATTTAAACCCTTGTTTTTTCACAAATTTAAAAACTATAATATGCAAAAGAATCACGAACGACAGTAATTGCTTCTGAGAGTTCGCTAGTGTCAAACGATATATAAATTTATGCAGAAAAATTGAAAACGAGTAAACAGCCAAAAGACACCTCACGCTTTAAGAGGGTTAATATTTGCTAACAATAGTTTATAATTCTGTGCTTTTGAAAGTTTTACTATGTCTTATAATCATACCCCACATGTAATGTCCGCGACAAGATCCTGCGCAAGAATTGCAATCAGAGCCTCGAACTTTTTTAATATCACGTACAGGAAACAGTACAGAAGCTATTTTTGGGCCGCCATCAAACCAGCGCATGTTTCGGCTGAAAATAGCAGTTGAAAATAATGAACAAAACATTTAAGTCTATGACGCGTCAAGTTGATTTCCAACCGAAATGGAAGCAGAGGTTTGGACATTAAATGTATGTAATGCGGGGTTTACGTTATAGCTGAGGCAACCTGGAACGTTTTGAACGATCTCAAATGCTTGATTGAAACTCGCAAAGAAAGCGTAAACTTTGAAGTTTAACGATCACATCACTATATATTCGTTTGCGGGAAATTAGCTATTTGTTTAGCATGTTAAGTATATATATTTGGATGCAATCCGTTGCTATTTCGTCTCAATCAGTTTCGTGTTCTGGTTTTTTGATGCTCGGACATTTCATAAAACTGGTTTCAAAGAGGGTTGGGCATGATCTCCTTAGGTCTCTGGCGCTATTCTTGCCGAATATCGCCAAATTATAACAATACTGTAGTGACCCGAATAAGAAGGGGGCTGATATTTATTTGACCTTTCCAGAGGGTACCCCCTTGTTATTCGGTTACTTTTCCCGTCCTCCACCACACTTCGTTATACATATATCCGGTATTGTAACTAACCCTTGAATTGAATGTTTATTTGCCTTGTATCAAAAGCCTTAGCCGTAATGCAAGGTTATTATTAGGAACGAACTTTGAAAACTTAAGTACGCTTCAAAGTTTCGACCTCACCTTTATTTCGTTCTGCAGTCATTTATGCGCTACAATTAGGCATAATTGACATTTATGGAATCTAGTTAAGATTTAAGGACTCTATCAGCTTACGGACTCCTATTAGGGATACGGACTCCTATTCATCGGGACTCAAAATGGGTACCCCCTCTTATTCGCTGATTTTTAGAATTGTATCTTTTATGCTCATATCAATTTGCTTGAGTGTCAGAGTACTTCCTTCAGAGCAACAAGTTAAAAATTTGTGCTTAAGAAACGAAACTTGAGGTTCGGAAACTCAATAAATACAAAATCGAGTTTTGGATATCCGCAATAGAACATTTAATTTCGGATATCCGGATCAATATCCGGCAATGAACAAATATCCGATACCCATCACAAAATATACAATGCCCATCGTTAATTATAGCCTTATACAGACACACACCGACTAGACGAAGCAGTACACATAAACAATACATACATGTTAAGCTTAGCACTACACAAAATAAATAAATACTTTTAGTGTAATATCTTACATGTAAACGATACACGAACAGAGTGGTTCTTTCTATAGGTAAACAATGCGCGCAGTGAAGTGCTACAACAATATCATATACACACACAAGAAGGCCAAGAGATTTGTAAATCCTTCTTCTGGTGTAAATTTGAGAAGTATTGACAGGGACCATATAAAATCCAATGCAGTATTTCATTCAATGCATTCCAAGGCGCAATCGGATATCCGGCTCCGGCAAAAACTCGACATCCGGCTCCGGTATTTAATGAAGACTCTGGCCAAACCATATGATATACCTCTGGTGATGCTGACCTGCCAAAAAATTAGCAAAATGGCTAAAACGGGACCAGTCCGAGTTAATTTTCTCAAATTATGGTAACCGTCGTATGTTAACAACTAAAAAATTGGATATGGAAATTTCGTTAACCAGGCTGTTCCGCCCCTGTTCTTTACATTGGCCAAAAACTTAAAAAATTAAAACCATTATTTGTATTTATGCCAACCACCACGGAACTGATAACGCAAGTGCATCCAAACTAGTTTCAACAAGTGATTCAAATTTAACATTGACCATAATGATAACATTGGGCAACATTTCAGTTTTCGGTTACAAGTTAGAATCGAAATCTTAATATGATTAAAGTTATTTAATTGACGATGTAACAATGTTTTTTGTTTTTCTGTGACAAGCAATTACTGGCCGGCCGGTCTTCCGTGGCCGGCCAACCGGCCAATACCTTTGGCAGACCGACCGGTGACCAACCAACCGGTTAAACTGTTGGCACAACTCGTAGCCGTCACAAACAAACAAAATTTTAACCTAAACCAACTTTATTTATGTTGAATCTAACAATAAACCGTTTACTGTACAAAATCCTGTTTAATTGTTGAGAAAGACTACATTATTCCCTTTATTATTGTCAAAAACCATTTATATATACTCCGGTGAAAGATTTCATTATATTTATCAATACAACTGGAGCCCGGTTTTGGATGTTTTTAAACAATTTATTCAAATTCCTCGCACCTAAAAACCCTTTAGTGTTGATAATATATTGTTTTTAACCTTAATAATTAGTGAAATATTGTAAAAAGTCCTAATTTAGGCTTATAAACTATGCTAATATGTAAATTATCAATTAGATAACTGCTCAATTATTCGTTTCGGAGGTTTGTAAACAGTCTACTCAGATTTCTCGCTCCCAAAAACCCTTTAATGCTAAAATTAGATTGCTTCTAAATGTAATAATTAGTGAAATATTGTGGAAAGTCCTAATTTAGGCTTAATTAATTATGCAAATTAGCCTGTAGCTAATAAACAGCTTAAAAATTTTAAAACCTCAATGCGAGGTTAACACCCTGGGATAATTGGTTTTCAAACAAAAAAGTTTATCAAAATCGGTTCGGCCCTTCCTGAAATTCTTTTCGGACGGACAGACGGACGGACGGACATCCACCTTTCGACACCCAAGTACAAAACATAAAACGCTTGGCATTTCAGTTAAGTTTTAGAATCGAAATATACATTATTAAAAATTGTTTCTGGCTTTTTCCGCGATAAGCAATTACTGGCCGGCCGCCAAGTGACTGGCCGGCCGGTTGCTGGCGGGTGCACAACACGAGTTATGAGCAGCCAAATATGCATTTATGTTCCGATATTTTAATACCAGAATGGGTCCTGAAGATTTGAACCAACATTGCGTTTGGCAATGTAACAACCAAAACATGTTCCTAGGTTTAAGCCTCCATAGCGTAAGAAAGAAATTAGTCTAAATTAAAGCAACAAGGGCTGTTCGTACGATTAAGCGTAAGTATATTTCGACATGGTTCTGTCTTCTTTGAACGTAAAACGACTCATTTATATATAGTTCAAGGGAAGTGTGACATTCGATAGTATATCTGCTGCAGTGGTTTAAATTACACGGAGACAAACCAAATCAACACAATTTTAGGTGGCTAATGCAAATATTTATTAGTCTCTAACAATCTTCTAAATCGAGTACCCAGAACAATCTGACAGTTGCATAATATGCAGCGACGTTAGCGTTGTCGAAAATTAAGGTTCGGAATCCAAAAATCAAGTTTCGGATATCCGAAATAGAAAATATAATTTCGGATATTCGGCTAAATATCCGGCAACAATATTGCCGGATAGCCGATATGAAAAACTATTATAAATGGACCGGATATCCGGGTATCCGGATATGAAAAATATCCTGATATGTATCTGAAATGAAACGTGTATCCGGATATCAGGATATCCGAAATGCTTTTGTCGAAAAAATTTTTTTGGAATAATTTGCATGGTTTCACCACCAAATTAGCTGCAGATGACCAAGAAAATTCTGCATCCAAACCTCAGTACCTTACAATTTGTCCTATCATCATAATATTTTCGTTATAAAATAGGGTTCTACCTTATAGTTTTCCCGCTAAAAAATTTTTGGGAGAAAAATTGAATTTCAAAATATTTACCATCCCGCCCATTTAGAAAGTTCTGGATCCGGTGCTGAAAGCGCGACACCAGTATAAGTAACATGGGTTGATGTTTGTACGACTTAGCGTAAGTGTATTTCAATCTGGTTCTTTGTTCTTGGAACTAAAACGATTCAAGTATATATAGTCCGAGGGACGGGTTATATTCGATGAAATCTCTATTGCAGTGGTTTAAATATGGCAAAGGATAAACCAAATCAACTCAATTTTAAGTTGTCAACGCAAGTATTTATTTAGTAGTCTGTAGCAATCTTCTAAACTGAATACCCAGAACCAAATAGTTGTTTGTGGCACGGCATATATTTTCCCTATCTAAACTTCAGAAGTTGGACAAATTTCAGAATGCTTTTTCATAAATAAAATGCTACAAACGCCAGTGTCCGCAACAGAGATATCCGGCAATTCTTGCCGGATATTTATCAGGATATCCGTACATCCTTCTATATCCGAAACTTGATTTTGTGTTTTTTGAGTTTCCGAACCTCAATTTTCGTTTCTTAAGCACTTGTTTTAACTTGTTGCTCTAAAGGAAGTACCCTGACCCTCAAGTAAGTTGATATGAGCATAAATTAGAGTCCATAAATGTGAATTATTCCTAATTGTAGCGCATAAATGATTCCAGAACCAAATAAAGGTGAGTTCACAACTTTGTTTTCCATTTTTCCATATTTTTCTGGAAAAAATGGAAAAAATTCATTTTTCCGGTAATAATTTTTTCCGGAAAAAACAACCCTGCCTCGAGGTGACGAAAAAGTTCTGTATCCAACTATCTATTGTGGATTGGATTGGTGGGTTAAAATTTGGCCAATTTCATTAGAGAGAAGGCGAATTTAGTCATTTTTAAAATTGTAGTTTATTGGAGCAATATTAGAGTTTTTCAATAATTGTGTTAATTGCTTGATGAATTTTAATGATACGGCCGTGTCTACTAAGTCTACGCGTAAGTCTAAACATACGCCTGAGACTAGCAGTCTCTAATTGCCCCGTTCGCCAGTCTGCCAGTGAAACGATCTCAAATGCTTGATTGAAACTCGCAAAGAAAGCGTAAACTTTGAAGTTTAACGATCACATCACTATATATTCGTTTGCGGGAAATTAGCTATTTGTTTAGCATGTTAAGTATATATATTTGGATGCAATCCGTTGCTATTTCGTCTCAATCAGTTTCGTGTTCTGGTTTTTTGATGCTCGGACATTTCATAAAACTGGTTTCAAAGAGGGTTGGGCATGATCTCCTTAGGTCTCTGGCGCTATTCTTGCCGAATATCGCCAAATTATGACAATACTGTAGTGACCCGAATAAGAAGGGGGCTGATATTTATTTGACCTTTCCAGAGGGTACCCCCTTGTTATTCGGTTACTTTTCCCGTCCTCCACCACACTTCGTTATACATATATCCGGTATTGTAACTAACCCTTGAATTGAATGTTTATTTGCCTTGTATCAAAAGCCTTAGCCGTAATGCAAGGTTATTATTAGGAACGAACTTTGAAAACTTAAGTACGCTTCAAAGTTTCGACCTCACCTTTATTTCGTTCTGCAGTCATTTATGCGCTACAATTAGGCATAATTGACATTTATGGAATCTAGTTAAGATTTAAGGACTCTATCAGCTTACGGACTCTTATTAGGGATACGGACTCCTATTCATCGGGACTCAAAATGGGTACCCCCTCTTATTCACTGATTTTTAGAATTGTATCTTTTATGCTCATATCAATTTGCTTGAGTGTCAGAGTACTTCCTTCAGAGCAACAAGTTAAAAATTTGTGCTTAAGAAACGAAACTTGAGGTTCGGAAACTCAATAAATACAAAATCGAGTTTTGGATATCCGCAATAGAACATTTAATTTCGGATATCCGGATCAATATCCGGCAATGAACAAATATCCGATACCCATCACAAAATATACAATGCCCATCGTTAATTATAGCCTTATACAGACACACACCGACTAGACGAAGCAGTACACATAAACAATACATACATGTTAAGCTTAGCACTACCATTCCAAGGCGCAATCGGATATCCGGCTCCGGCAAAAACTCGACATCCGGCTCCGGTATTTAATGAAGACTCTGGCCAAACCATATGATATACCTCTGGTGATGCTGACCTGCCAAAAAATTAGCAAAATGGCTAAAACGGGACCAGTCCGAGTTAATTTTCTCAAATTATGGTAACCGTCGTATGTTAACAGCCAAAAAATTGGATATGGAAATTTCGTTAACCAGGGTAGCACTGTCACTAATCTAAACGTATGCAAACCAACTACTAATCACAATATCGGTTACGTATAAGCAGAACATTGGGCAACAAAACAA
Organism: Enoplolaimus lenunculus; assembly: GCA_030248215.1. Taxonomy (NCBI): domain Eukaryota; kingdom Metazoa; phylum Nematoda; class Enoplea; order Enoplida; family Thoracostomopsidae; genus Enoplolaimus; species Enoplolaimus lenunculus. The sequence goes on from JASANG010000262.1 coordinate 21,033, forward strand.
ACTTCTGTTAGTCTTTCCAAATAGAGGACATAGTAGTCACAGGGTGCAACAGGAGGTGAAAAATACTGGAGCCGGAGCCAACGTCAACGAAATTGCTCGAAGCCGAAGCTGAAAGTGGAGGCGAGGCGAAATTATGGCAATTTTTTTAAAATTTGTACCAAAAGTTTCGTGCCAAACAAATAAATTTTGTAAAGTTTTGCAAAATTTTATGCTAAATCTTTTAGGACCTCCGGCAAGAAATTATACAGAAGCCATAGCCGAAGGTAAAAGTTCAGTTGTACATTGGTAGTCAAGAAGAACGCTATTTTAGTTATACCGTAAAATACCTGAAGCAACCAGAACGACAGGACATTCCTGAACTTGGTGGTTGTGCTTTTCACTTGGTCTTTTAGTTGTCATAACTTCGTTTTCGTTGTATTCATTAACTTGCTGGTTTTGACTAACGTTGCAAATCGTCCCATTTATGTCATTATTATGCAGCGGAGCGGTCGAATATGTGTTTCCAGCAAACCTATGTTGTTTGTAGCGCTCGCGATAGGTGGCAAAGTCTAAACAAGAAGCTGTAGGATGTAAGTAAACGGATACATAGTAAAATTAATAAAAACATGCAATATTGTCCGGTGTTACATTTTTTACTTTGTGGCTCGTTGTGATAGTTACTGGCTGATAATGATTTTTTAACTAAAAACACAGCAAACCCAAAACATAAAAACCATAACGGAAGAAAAAAAAAAGGGAAGGGAGGAAAAAATTCCCAAAAGGGGGGGGGAAAAAATTTGCGGGGGTCCCGGGAAAAAAAAAAAAACCCCGGAGAGCGCAAAAAAAAAAAAACCCATTCCCTCTCACCCCTCCTCTCACACAATAAAATACAAAAAAACCTAACAATTTCCCCCCCCCCCGCCCCTCCACACAGACACCTTCAAACAGAAAACCCCCCCACTCTCCACCAACCAAAAAAAAAATAAAAAAAAAAAAAAACAAAACCCCACCAAAAAATGTACTTATTGTAAAACTTGAACCTTAGTTGTAAAATCAGCAAGTACACACGTCAGAGGACCAACAGTATTGTTGTAAAAACCGGAACTGAACTTGCAGTCGTGTATGCCTTAACAAAAACTAAAGTACAAATAGATTGAAGAAGCGAGCTACAGGGTTATTGTAGGGCTTATTTATCTTCTAAATTCAGAACATTCAAAAAATAAGCCAAAATTCGAAGTTTGAAGGAATCTGTATTTACGTTAAATGCTTAATTAAGTTGTTGAAAGACGCAATTTACTGGCAACAATAACTGAAATAACTTACACGACTAAACTCTTTTTCTGCCTCTTTTTGTCTTCGTTGTCTCTAAAACAGAAATAAAGAAAGCACGGATTAGAATTATTTCTCCACTTTGATGGAAATAAAGATTATTGTTTAAACACTGAATCGTCGAGCACTGGCGGATCCAAGGGGCACTCCGGCCTAAAGTAGCCAACTGAGATCAAAACCTAGGTTTTGTATTTAGATTTAGCACTGAAATGTCAGTAAATTACTCGCTCGCTTCGCTCGGTAGTATTTTTTCACGATTTTATTTTGCACGGCCACCTGAAATAAAATTTCATTACCTACTACTGTCAAAAATTTTCTTGGTTCTCGGAAATAAGCACAGAGCCAAAACTGTTGTTTCCAAAAAACTGAACTTTAGCATATTGTAGAGCAAACAACGTAGTATATAAACTGTACACTGGTTCAAAAATGATCTCAACAGTACAAAACACATGTTGGTTTTCGCCGTTGAAAAATTTAGTAAAAACCGCTCGTTGCGCACTTTTTAGACAATAAATAATTGCTCACATTTCGAGCAGCATTTGTCTGTCTATTTGCATCACGCTGTAAATCCTCCGAAACTATACTTCCAGCTCGATCAACGGCACGCAATATAGTACAAATTGTCTTTTTATCCACATCCTTTTTATTTGCAAGAGCTCGGATTAGCTCCCCAGCGTCTTTTAGCGACTCAATTTGAAATTCTTTATCGTTGACTGATTTCTGTATGTCTTTCTTCTTGCAGTTACTATCTCTAAACATATAAGCAAACACAGTAGAAAGAAATTTATCACCGCAAAAGCACCCTGATAAAAGAGCTTTGATTTCAGGTATACAATACATGTCCCATGTTACTTTCATTCAGGGTCGCCTAGTTTCTGGTTCGACTATTAAAGAATAGGCTTAGATTTTGGACCATATTTTTGCTTTTAGGTTTGGGTTTACTCTTTTTTCAACTCATAGGCTTTGGCTTTTAGGAATATGTTTAATCTACTGTTACGGTCCTAAAAGTAACATTGGTCCAATACTTTATGTTATTGCGTTGTCAACCCGCTGTTTCCGATCAATATATACTCTTTCAAACAGTGCGGGCCAATGCCTAAACATGTGCATAAAACAACATCCAATGCGATATTGTTATATAAAACTAACATTTGCGGTCCAGTCAACTTATTGTTCATAGCGATGTTGTTTAGTACATGCGCCATCGGCAATCCAAATGCACATCCTCTCAATATTTTTTCATTGTTAATGACCATTTTTATTTTTTCAGCATTCTTATTTCGCACAGCTGCCCCTGCATGGCGTGATGCAATATAGTCTATACAATAATAGCGAGAATGCTTGTCCCATTTCGACTTTGTATCTTCATCAAATGCGAAATCTTCTGGAAGAACATATTTCAGGCAATTGGGAACTCCTGAATCATCAATATCGCCAAGATCAAGAGCTTCATAACGATCAAAATACTGATCTTGAGTCACAACATCTTTCCAATAATCCTGCCACAAATGCATCTAAAAAATAAGGGTTCTGTGTAGGAAACTAACGGGTATCCGGTTCCGGTTTATATCCGGCAATAAAACTGATATCTTTATCAGACTCCGGTCTCCTGTACGCCCGGTTTACATGTAGAATACTAGACAGTTTGCTGTGCCTTCATTTCGGGGCAAGTCAAATAGCTTACATTTTAAATTCAAGCAAGCAATAAAATACTCTTAATTCAGCAAACTTATGCGGTTCCGGCAAAAAATTTGGTATTCGACACGCTGACTTGGTGTACAATATTGCACGAAAGAAAACTATACTAATATTTGATGGAACTGATATAAGTTTACGTCATTCTCCATGCCAGTTATGGTTGTAGCGGCAAAATAATTGTTCAATGCGCAGATATTTTTTAAAAATAATTAACCGAAAGTTATTTACCAAAAACTTCTACTGAACACCAGTCTCAACAAGTTCTGAACAGTATAAAAGCGCGTTATCTACGTAGCCCTTTGTATTTGATTGTAGCATGATACTTTGAAAGCTTTTTCTTTGGGGAACTCCCTTTGTTACTGGACACCCTTTTCGTTTTAACACCAACTCCTGAACAAAAGTAAAATCTAAATAAGCGTGTTTGTAGCTGCATTTCTTTAAAATAGTCAAAAAATGAATGATACGCATTGTGCACAAAACTCGTTTCGTCAAAGTTTGACAGCAATATTTTGTCTCTGAAATACAAGCCACCAAGACATCAATAAAGCTTAAGAGCACTCTGTAAAACAATTAGAATATCAAGTAATATATAACATTAAATAGCATAAAACAACGTCCAGTCATTTTATACAGAGTCGTTAAGTGAAAGGTATATACAGGTTTTACTTAATTTTTTGTAACTGATAGGTAGTGTTGTGTAGCAGTATTTAAACAGTGCAAACCAGAATTTTACTTGGTAATTTGCCAGGACTCCGCTGTATTGACGATGTGTTTCTAGATGACGGTAACGAACTTTCTGGAGTTGGGCCTGCCAAATACTGAAAGAAGAGGTCAAAATGACAAAACTACGCTTAACAGTACAAGTTCCATCATCATACATACAGTTGTAGTATATTAGAGAACGCAAATATTGGTGTTAAACACGGCAGTGCAGTGCTACGCAGAAACTATCCGCATAAAGATTACCAGTTTGGTAGTGTTGTGCATCAGCCAACTGATGTTCAGCGTAAACATAACAGAATTTCCGTTATTTCTATAATGGAAACAAAAACGGATACCGATTTTTACCGGAAACGGATATCCGGCTACACTCTGATTGAAACTCTATATATCCGTGCAGCTCAAAAATACTTACTTGCTGTGTTTGCACGATTCTTTGCTGACCACCTCGTTGTTGCTGTTGAAACAAAATTCGTCGACTCGGCTGAAGTTTAACATTACGATCCAGAAATCTAACATTATTTGCAGGGGTAGCCGCATGGCCGGAGGTGCCAAATTGCTCGGCACGCACTGGATTCCGCGATAACATTTGAGATTCGTGAGTAACAGAACTCTGATTTTCTGCTTCAATCGCTGTCGAAATTTGATTTCTTTCGTTAGATCTGGCTGGTATGAGAATGAAACCACCTCAAATATGAAAGAAACAATATAACTACCGTGCAAATTTCTGTTTAACTCTTCATATAAACGATTTAACAAAACAGTACAGATATTTACGAAAATTAACAAATTAAACGTCATTTTCATTCGTAATTTCGCCTCACTTTAGGCTCCGGCTCCCGCAAGTTTTGTCGACCTCCGGCTCCGGCTCCGAGTGGTTGCATTATTGGCTCGAGCGCAAGAGGATCAGGGTTCGATTCCCGGCGTGGTCACCATGTGATAAGTTGGGTAGGCTAGGGTACGATAGTTTTTCAGTTTTTAGTTCTCAGCAGCTGGAAAAGCGGGTTACGGATGGTTTCGAACTAGCGACCTTCTGCGTGTCAGGCAGACGCTGTTACCACAGCGTCACGTAGCCCCCATGTCAGTCTAGGTAGGAACCAAGGACATCAGACCTTACTACCAAGCAGCTGGAAAAGCGGGCTAGAGCGGGGATCGAACCCTCAGCCTGAGGATCCTTAAGCGAACCCTCTACCACTGCGCTACGCAGCCCGCCTGTCCAACTACCATTTTCGTCGAC
>JASANG010002027.1:0-25967 GCA_030248215.1 Enoplolaimus lenunculus
AGAATTTCGAGTGCACCGTGTCGCCATACAGTGCACCGAAAACTCGGTTTGCTGGGTCGCGGCTCGCGCTCGCGACGGAAAACCGAAGAAAATCGAAACTGAAACTGAAACTTGCAGCCGTGCACTGCGTTTATATACCTTTTTCTCTCAGCTCTCAGCCAATGAAATTCTGAGCAAGGCAGGCGCGGTTTGAGCTATGTGATTGGTCAAAAATAGTGCGGCTACAGAGAGCCAATAAGATTTCACACAAGGCAGACGCAGCGAAACCACGTGATTGGCTGACAAAACTTAGGCTGCGTGAGCCAATGAGAAAACGTAAACAACTTTGTTAGGCGGCCTCTGATTGGCTGTAGGGGTTTACACATGATCTTACCATTTGTAGCCAAGGGGTGGGCCGATGAAATTAGGTTTAAGCGGTGTGGCCAAGGGGCAGGTGGCGATCTCTAACGTTGTAGGCAGGGCTGGCGGGATTGTACAATTCCCTCAAAATACCGGTACGCGCGCATGACTTCTCGCTTAGGTCGTGCATTCCCTCGTACAGGGCCTATCTCACGATCAATAATTAGAGCACCAAGTTGCAATACAAAACAGAGTATAAAAATTAAAGGCACGACAAAAATAGAAAACACAAAAACCAGACGAGATGTGCCAAAATCCAGTAAAAACTAGAGAGCGAAATCTATGTCATAAGCGGCTAGGTTATTCGGTCAACTGAAATTCACCACTGCTACTCTAGCGGTTAGCATGTGCCTACAACCCTAGAATTTCTTCTGCCAAACCAGCTAATGTACGTAGGCTGTACTAAAGTGTCACAAGTTCAAAATCCGCTAGGGTTTCCTACCCAACCTGGCCAACAAAACAATAATACAAACACGAAAGCACAAACGATAAGGCAAACGGATACAAGGCGTACACATTTAAACGTCACCAACCCGTACACTCATAATTCCTGGTAAAGTGCCGAGACGGTCTCAAGAGAATTTCTGTGCCATTCCAGAAATGCTTACACTATGACTTCAGCCTAACTCAAGGGACACACACTCAAGACACTCTTAATCGATTCAGAGAGTCCGCCAAAATTACGGGCCTTGGGCTAGCCATAACTTTTCATGTATCGGTTTCCGAACAGCGGTCAGGGTGGTTTTATTACTCATTGCGATGCGACGAACCCGATAGGACCAGTTCCAACCCTAGATTCCGGAAAACGTGATTTAGCATTTTTGGACCGGGGATCCGTAACGTGTTACACGTAAAATTTCGAAAACTTCAAGTGCCAGTAACTTCTTAACAATTTGTCCCAGACCCCGAGTCAGGGTATTTTTCTTGTTCAGCGTGAAAAGCTGCGTCGATTGATACCAATCTCGATACCTAATTCCAAAATTTGCATTTTTGCATTTTTCGACCTCGGATCCGTAAATTTTACACACTAAATTACGGAAACTCTGGATACCTCTAACGCTTGAACGAATGACTTCCGACCCCCAGTCAGGGTATTTTTCTTACTCAGCTCGGCGAGCTCTATCGACTGGTATGGGTTTCAACAGAAGACTCTGAAAATCGCATTTTTGCATTTTTCGCCCCTTGAATCCGTAACTGCACATGTAAAATGCGGAAAGTTCGAAAGCCCATAACTTTTGAACGAGAGGTCGGGGACCCCAAGTCAGGGTGGTTTTGTTACTCAGCTCGATGAGCTGCGTCGAATGATATGGGTCTCGACCTCCGATTGCGAAATTCATGTTTTTGCATTTTTCCACCCTAGGATCCGTAAAATTTGCACACAGTTGTCGAGGGACTTAGGTGGTCGTAACTTTCGAGGGGAGGGCCCCAGACCCATGGTCAGGGTATTTTTCTTGCTCAGTGCAACGAGCTCTATCAAATGGCATAGCTTTTGCAGGTGCGCCTAGGAACCCGTGTTTCGGCATTTCCGTATCCTGGAATCCGTAAAATCCACATATAATTACAGAGGCTTAAAAGTCCTTGATTTTTGGCCGGGTGCTCGGAGACCCTGCTACAATTCGGTAGGCCAAACCCCCTTGAATTATTGGCACCACTCACTACTCTCCCTATCTCTTAGCTCGACACGCCCCCTCTCTCTCTATAGCGCAAACATACAAAATTTCCTATACGTATTCCTAATCGTTAATACGCACTTATTAGTCGAAATCTAACCTACGTAATTACTCGTAAAATTGAAAAGCCGCTCGTCGAGTGTTTGCACGAGCAAAGTAGCGGATTCCTGAAGGCGTCGTGATTCAAATACATCTCATAGGCGGCAGTTCGCCGAGTCATAGCGAGGAACTTTATACAGGCAAGCGGAGAGGAAAAGAAAAGGGTGGAAGTAGAGGTGCGGAATTAAACAATACGGAATGATTTACGATTCCCCCTTAAAATCCAGTAGCCAGGTTTCGGCGAGTACAGTAAAATAGCGAATATTCTATAGCAATGGACACCAGTAGCACGCCCCGGATCACATATCAAAACACAATATTCAAAATATGGCGCCCTTACATGCGAAACGGGGCACCCCTCTCTGCCAGCTCCGTATTTAACGAAATATGCTAAACACTCCCCCTCTCCGTTGTATTTTCACTTCTCGGCTAAAAACATCTAATTTCGTTTTAACGTTAGAAGTTATCTAGGTCAACTAGCCTGCAATCTCTTAAAAATACTATGCAGAGGAAAACCAAACACCAATTGGTCTATTAAACGACACTAAAAATATCTTCACCGCCGCAAACTTATCCTTAGACTTGTAAAACCGCGTCCTCAAAAAACATCGAGCTCGACTTTAATTAGAGCTGATAAAATTACGAGAGCGGCAGCAAAATAAAGAAAATTGCTCGCATATTGTATGAGGGGAGTGAGATCAGCCTACACCCCCTGAGTCAGTTCAGGGTTACCGATGGCCAACAAGCTCCATGAAGTCACACAAACCTGAGGCATAAGCATAGTACATGCTTCATTACAGTCGCCATTGATCCAGCTATGGCGGTGGGCTATTGTTCCCTTACAGCGTGAGCGCCAGGAAGCGAATGATTTAACTCTGAGCAGCGCGTTTTAAGGTCATGTCAACTGTAATTCAGCGTTCGCCCGTATATACGCAAGGTAGCAAATAAAGAAATATGGTGGCAGACACAGGCTGCACCCAGCTGTTGTAAAGCGCCAGCATTGCGCATACGTAAGTACAAAAGTTTAAAGCTGGGTTACAGGGACGTGACCCGCTCAAGCTCAGACTTCTGACACATCAAAATTCAATGTTCTCTAGGCCAATCATATGCAAACGGAATTGATACAGCGTGTAGAATTACAGCGTGTTTATCCTGAATTCCTAATGCACGTGTATGCGGATTCCCTAAAAACCTTCTCCTTCTCTTAGAATTTTAATTTTGGCAGTTTGTGTCAACCCTTATCTCCTGAACGGTACGTCCCTGCGCCTGCGCTGCGCCCCTTAAATCCATAGCACTGACACTGCTGCTAGGCTCAAGCCTAACTCTAAGGGAAGGGGACGCAGTATTATTTTAAAACGCATAATGAGCGCAAAATTTCTTTAGGTATAGCCTAATTATCTGGGGCCGGAAGTTTGAATGTGGGTAGTCCTACAGTGTCAGTGCGACCAATAAAAAGGAGGTAATCCCAGGCCAGAGGTACCTCGGCCCATAGGTACCTCCAGCTGCCATACAGCAGAGAGCGACTAAGCCTCCTGGGATTCCTCAGCGTTATTGTTTGCGCGGTGCCGCCACTATACCAACGTTGCCGCGAGCTCCATAATCCGCGCTCGGATGATAGGATTGTCCGGAACTTCGATTCCCATTGCCTCCAGTACCGCCAAGGGGTTTCCAGAGTCCTCGCGATCACCCTCCTTTGGCGGTCCAGCCTCTTCCCTGCGTCGCCTTTGCAGTTCCTCCATCCGCTCGCTCTGTGTAAGCTGCATCCGGGCGAGTGGATGACCGTCAGGCAAGGTCGGCGGGTTAGCTGGAAGGGGGGCGGGAGTCAACTGGAGATGGCGGAGGTCCCGGCTGAATGGGGCGTCGAGCATCTTCCGCATTTTCTAGACCAGCGGTGGTAAAGGCAACGGTCCTCCGGTGAGCAGACAGCGCTCAGCGAGCTCATGCTCGGTAATGTCGTGAAAGTGGTGGGTTAGATAGCGATGGTAAAATTACGGGGCTTTAGTAGACTAAACCCGATCATCGCTGCGTAACCCTCCACGACTACACGAGCGTTGTTGGAGAGCTCGCTGAGGGGCATCAGCGGGAGCAGGGTGACGCGTGGGTTGGATTGGCACTCCCTCGCAAGCTCGGAGACGTGCGCGTGTACCATGCGCGCCACGGTGTCGGGGTTCGAATAGTTGAGCAAAAGTTCTTCGAAGGGTCGACCGCGGAGTGCTCCCACCTGCTCGTAGTAGTACCCACCATCGCTCCTCGCATCGGTGGTGTGTCTAGTCCACAGAAAAAGGGAATGGTAGCCGCCGCAGATTGTGATGCGGACCACCAACGGCGTGGCTACCAACCGTGCGATTCGGCAGAGCATTGGAATGTCGGCACCCGGGAACGCGATGACAGCGACATACGGGTGGCCGTAATATTCCGCCCATAAGGGAAAGGCCGATTCATCGCCGACGATGATGTGGCGCCGGTAGTATTGGTGCCCGTGATCGAAGTGCCGCGCAAGGTCCTCAATGGCGCGGCCGGCGAAGTTGGTGTAGGTCGTGACGAGCTCCAGAGTATTCTGGACCCCGTAGACGTCTTCGCCAGTGCCGAGCGCAGGATCCCAGGGGTCACAATAAAGGACCCGGTGCCCTGAGATCCCACGAAGATGTTCCCGCATCCCCGGAGCAACAAACTTGTGGTATGTTAAGGCATACACAACCGGCTCTAACATCGTCTCGCGCCCAAAGCGATGAAACGTGTCACGGGGGTAGGCGGATGCCAATACAAACGTATTGGCGGCATTCTGACGCCGTCGCCTTCATCCAGCTGGCAACAGCGCTGTCGTCGTGGCGTATGTAGTGCAACGCGGTGCCGAGTGCCTGGATCATGCACCAAGCCGCGCCCAGTGGGGTTTAGAAAGCCAACCCCACAAAGAGTAGGCTGAGGACCTGCGCGGTGCCAGGTATCGCTGTTATCCGAGAGCAGGGCGTGTGTCGTTGCGAGGGGCCGGAGGCCAAAATACACGCTGAGAGGATAATCGGAGACGAGGCCGTCGCCATAAACCTCGGGGCGGTGCTGGGATTGGCTTTCTTCACTGTGGCCATCGTCACCCCCATCTTCAGCGTTGTTGTACCCGCGGAAATCTGCCATGGCCCTGTCGTTGTTGTTGTTGTTTTTTTGTCGATGTTACTGTTGGTCGTGCCAGTGGTTGTAGTGGCTGACGCGGTTAGTTGATGCTGTTGTAGTGATCGTCTCTGACGGTCGTTGCTGTTGTAGCTGTTGCGCTATGGTTGTTGATGATGCTGTTCTATTGCCGTGAGCGTTGCTGTCACGGTGACTGTTGTTGCTGTGGTTGTTGTTGTTGCGAGTGTTGTTGCTATAGCGGCCGTAGTTGTCACTGCAGCTGCGGTTAGTGTTGTTGTTGTTGCCTCTGGTATTGTTTTGAGTAGCGATTGTTGCTGCTGGCTTTGCTGCTGTTGTTGTTGCGGTTCCTGTCCTTGCTGCAACTTCTAAGTCATGGTCACACACAAGAAATAAGAAGTTCGTAAACATATGCATGGGCACATGCGATAACACAATCCCTATGGGGAAGTATCCCACACGAGGTTCGGTTACGGGTATAGTGACCCGAGTCCGAATATAATAACTCTATATCAAATGGGTATTACCAATGTTTCGCAACTCTGGCTATCGAAGATAAAAGCCCGAGTGTCGTTGCATGATTAATCGAGATACTAGGTTTGTTTCACGCGTTATTTGAAAATAGCCATGGATCCCCAATATTATCTATAACTCTCTGTAGACCTGTATAGCCACTTTGCTTAATTAGTCATTTTCGTTTTCCTACTGTGGCTCATACATTTCGAAACGGGCCCATCTTCATGGTCGTGGGAGTTCCCGAGTAATTTTTTAATCTGGGCTGGACAGCTTAAGCAAGATTCTAGTCCTTTAAGGCTTTAGTGCAATTGTCGTTTCAGGTTTAAATACGTGGTTCACTCGATGGGCAGTATTACAGCGGTCCTAGTTTGATGTTACCTATAATTTTCGTTCAGCTTACTAGGTCTTTTTGCTTGCAAAAGTGGGACCAGCTCAAGGGTTTTGCGACTGCAAGAGTCGCTTCCCAAAAACTGGTACTTTTCCAACTCTGAAGGGGCTCCTTTGCACCGGGAGGGGTGCATGGGAATGACCCGAGTTGGTTTGTTCGTAATCAGTTTTATGCAACCACTGCGAGCTGGATCGAATGGACCCGTCGACCACTCTTCTTATGCGAAGTCGAATTATCTTCCTAACAAGCGCTGTAATTTGAGACTTTGCCCGCCACATATCAACTGTAATGCTCAATCAAAGTTCAATTGGAAGGACTCTTTAAAGCTGACAGAGCGAATTCCACTCACAAGACATACTGTTAGATAGAAAAATCATTTACGGGTTTGTACCCGGCCTAGTCGAACTTAGGCCTTTCGACAGGGTTCGGCGTCGGGACTCTGCATTAAGGTTCAGGCTTCATGCAAGTCGTGGGTATTTAATGTTAGGCTCTTCTTGTTGAGATTCTACATTTTTGGGCTTCGTTTGCTCAAGCCGATTTTCCAAATTAGGGGCTGGGGGCATATGTCTACGCAGGTTCTTAATCGGGTATGCGAATGTTCGTGATGACCGCCAAAAGGGCCATATTCCGTGGGGATACGGTGGTGCGTAACGGTTCGGACATAATTCCCGCATGATTGGGACGGCCAGGTGCATTTCGTTAGCGAGGGGCCTGAGTAATCGCTAAGAGGCATCCTGTCGCGCAAGTTCTAAAGACGCTACATCCCTCCTGGTGCTCCTATACGGTCGAAATGCACCTCGTTCCGGTAAGGGGTTTCTTAGGTCTAAGTTGCTGCGGCTGCGTGAACCGCTTTCCAAAAAAGGTTTAAGCATCCAGCTTAAAACGGGACTCCTGAGCCCAAAAGTGCAAGGCAAAAGCCCAGTGTCGGGTTTTGTACAATTAATATTTACATTTACCGAAGCCGGACCAAATGGACTGTAAAACTAATTAGTTTTACATGGTCCATAAAGTATTTCGCTCACAAGTGTCATACTTATGGTCGCTCCAGGTATGGACATGTGTACTGTTGTACACTCCCTAAATTTGCAAACGAGAGCCAGTATAGCCGGGTTCAATGGTTTAGATAGGGACAAGGGACAGCAGGTGTCGAGATAGCAGAGCGGCGAGTGCAAGAGATACCGGGGAAACCCAAGCTCATGACTTAGGTGCTGGTACGTCGATTTACAAGGTATTCTGATGCGAGTCTGTGTCTTTTAGCATGCATAATTAAGGTGAGCCATGAGGCAAAGGCAATTCCTCAGGCTGAGCCGAAGTACATTCCCAGAAGAGTTGTTTCTAGGGTGTTATATGCTAAATTAACCAAGACAAAGGGACCCGCGGCCAACTTAAAGGTATCTCCAGGGTTTGTCGGAAAGCAATTACGCTTAAGGTATGAATGATCGAGGCAGGGCACTGAGGTTTAAGGGATTTTGACATATCCTTATAGCCTGATTAGGTCCGGTCGGCTTACAGTAAGGATGGCTTTGTCCGATATAGGACGGTTTTGTGGAAACCGTTCGGCAAAAAGATAGTCCATGGCTTACAGGTCATGCTAGACAGGATTGCTGCTGGTGCTGACAGGATACAGCTTAGTTGACACTTAAATGAGGTCCGAACTGATTGCCTCACAAGCGTTGTACCTAGAATCAACCTGTAAGAGGCTGTATGGTGAGATTGTGGCATTCAGGAAATTTTAAGGTTCCCAAGTATGATGGAAGTTAATGTCACGGAAACCGATGTCATCCCCTAGGCATGGGTTCCTGATGGCCAGGGTGTCGGTGTAAGGGTACAATCTTCCTATAGTTATACCTAAGGTGCTTGCAGGGTGTGCTAGCGAGATGCTGTTCTCCACAAAGGCCGAAAACTAAGCCTAATGGGGTTTACCATGGCATTCTGACTAAGTCCGTTATGCTACATGCTTGGGTCGACACACCATGGTCGATTGAGCGCCGAATCGGGGGTCTATTTTCCAGCATATTTCGCAATTTATAGGTGGTGAGTGGGTTCCTATGTAGGGCCGGGGTCATTCAGGCATTGTTTGGGGTCGCGCCTGAGTGCTAGTCCGCCTGACAAATAGGTGTTTGCAACAGGGTAAGTTTTCGGCGGGGTCTTTAATTCTGGAGACTGTCTTTCTCCTGGCGGTTTAAGACACCATTAGTATCCGATTGGACTGGGTTGTCATGAGCTGGATAGGCGCATGGCCACAGTCTGGAACGGCCGCAGGGGCCGCCTTGCAAAAAGGTCAATTCAACTGTACGGGTATCGAGATCTTGTCGCACGGTAGTGGACTCACCTCTTTATTTCACGATCGCTTTCTGGTGGTCTTTCCGGCTAATCATAGAGGTGCTGGTTATTTAGGTTAGGGTAGATTATCTGCTACACCAGCGCTACACTGAAGGACAACCTAGCGTGAGCCCGCAGTAAAGCCAATGTGCATGCGCATAGGCGTGAAAATTTTCGTTCAGGAAGAAAAGCTGAGTTGGTCTAAATCAGGCGTTGCCTCCGTCGGCACGAAGCCCTAAGAGTCCCAGGTATCTACACCACTACCTCTCCTTGCGTGCATAGGGTGCCTACGATGTGAAATAAACTGCTGGGTTACTGTCTCTTACAAGGGCCAGGGCCGAATTTAACCGGATTCCGCATCGGCGATAACACCGACTCCTATGGTGCTCACGAGTTGTGCTCTACCCCTCGAGTGTTCAGTAGGTCCGAATGAGCACGCATCGGTATTGGGGACTATAACCTTGGAGGTGTACCGCACGGCGGGAGATGGGTCGTTAGGTCTATAACAGACGGAGTCTATCCAGCTCAAATGCTTGGGTGGGCTATTCTCGGGATTGTATCGGTCCGGGACCGATTAGGGTGCGTGGAGCTAGCCGGGTGGGTATTAGGCTTATAGCCTCCCGTCAAGGATAAAAGGGCCGAGTCGGTGGCCGCTTGTCAAAAAGAGATCCAAACTAGAAACTCGCTGAAGTTGCGTCACGATAGGGGAATAAGGTGACAAACCTATAAGGAGGGAAGCCAGATTATCTGGCACACAAGCGTTATACGTACCTGGTTCCTTATTACAACGGACCACGGTCCAAGAGAAATGCAGCAGCAAGAGGAAAAAATTTTAAGTCAAAAAGGGGCCAGGCGCGATCGCAGGGGCATATAGCATCAAAAGATCAAGGGATTTGCGCAAGGCCGTGCTCTTGAGGTCATAGGGCGATAAGGATCCGAGTATACGATGGACCTAGTGCACTAACCAGGCCGGTAGAGTAATATATTCGGTGGGATAGGGAGTGGGGTCTGGCGAGACATGGGATAATGTCCCCGTCAAATCCACGAGGCTGCGCGAATTGGGTTTTTACATTCAGGTGGGTTGCGCAGTTAGGATGGAAACGGAACCGAGAGTTAGCGTTGAGGTAGGCCATGTCTCTCCGCACTCTATACTGGGTAGATCACAGGTACAAGGATAGGTTTCTACGGCTCATAAGTTCCCACAAGCCGATAAATCATACGTTGCAAATAGAGTTCATATTCAAATTCATATCCTACAAGAGTTCCGAGTCCAGATATCCAGTAGTACAAACGGTCTAAGCGATTCCCGAGATAATCAAGTCCGATTAGATGCCCAGAAAATTCATTCCATGAGCCTAATTCACCAGAAGCATACGTCAATTCAAAACCTTTTTCGGTAGTATTGGTCGCCGGGTGACACTGTTTCGATTTGAGCCTGGTGTGAGGTTTTGGGTCACGCGGCTAGATTCAGGTCCTCGAGGACCATCCGAATCGTAAGGATAGGGGAAACGACTTTCAGTTAATTCACTAGGATAGTTCTCTATAGAACTATGCTTTGGTTCTGTGCCGACGTCTTATGATCCTAGATAATTTTAGTTTTTAGTCGGACACCTACCCTCAACTCTTTTGGTTGGGGCCTGTAATTTGGGTTCAACACCCCTGGGGAATTCAAGGAACATTTTATGTCAATTTATTCATCATAAAAATTACAGTTCCCCACGGGAACACGGAGCTGCCCACCCCTACCGACTGAGGGTGCGTTATCTCGTGACCCAATGGACCAACTGGGCTGACCCGTACTAACTCGGCACGTTTCCTACGTCCGGCTTTCCCCGGTACAGCTGATTCAAACATCACAATAACAAAACAAACATTACGGCTCTACCGGTGTCAAGCGGTCCGAGTGGCTGCTAGGAATTTCATATTGGGAACCGAAACCCTCAGAGCGCACAACCACCGAACGCGTTGAGCTTGGCCTTCAGGAAAATTTTTTCTACGGTCACTTTCGGGTTGACAGGACTATTTTGCCTTGAAAATAATTTGTGCGGCTTATCATGTGGGTAGCTACCCTTAGCTCGAGCCCAGGGTTTGCCAGTAGGATTGGGACTGCCTACATGTGGGTGATTCCAGTACCACCCTAGAACTATACTTCCCACAGCAACAGTATCCCCATCCAATTTACGGAAAGATAATATCAAAAGATAATTTTGGTCGTCCTGCCCCTCCTCGGTTGTGCCGTCAAAACATTAATAAGCAAATAACTAGGTCCATTCAAGTAGTCAATTCTTCTAAATGAGAAAATTTTATCCTAAACCATACCGCTACTGAAAAACTACGCACAGAAATTTATGGGTTGGTGTGGCCTCAGAATCCTGCCTCCTGCACGATAGATTCCCCTAACTTCTCGAAACGGGACTGGCGAGAATTTCTGATAGGGGCCGAATTAACTGTGTGGTGACCCGTGGTTGCTCCTTTCCCGTGGTCACATCCTTTCACCCAGTTAATTGGGGTTATTTGGGAGAGAGGGTAAAGTTTTAGTCGTTCAGGGGCCGGCGACATCGTCCCCAGGATCAAAATTAAGTTTCCAACCGGTGGTAAGTTGGTTCTTCGAAACTCGACGCCCTCTTGTAATTTTTCTGACGAGTCGACACGGTTCCCCCTCAAAACATAGTCCCCGGTCAGCGGGTTGCTCACCCCACCCCCAGGGCACAAATATTTCGGGAAGGTTCCGAATCCCCACGTGAGTTCAGTTTGTTCGCACTTGCACAATCGGTTCCAGGATTGCGCGCTCAAGTATCACAGAGTGTTCTTGCATTAACCGCATTCATGAGTGGCAATTTCGTTTAGTCAGGGGGGCGTCAATGGCTAGAATAAATTAAGGCACCGACTTGTGGAGTGTTATGGGTCATCCACGTAATACTGTCTACGCTACTGTAAAAAATTGTCCACACCCCTGGTTTCAAGGGCTGGACAAAACGACATTGTTCTTACGATGTTAAGACTTTACACAAGGTGTACCTAGCTAGTTCGTTTTGGCAGTAGTCCCTTCGAAGGGACTAAGGACAAATTAGACACTGTCTGGACACAGTGTCTGACATCGGGACGTTCGAAAAAGAGCTTGTTGACAGTCCACAGCCCGTAACTGGGGCTTGTTTTAAAAACGTTGCAGTGTTCTAAAAAATTTTATTTTCTTAAAAATTAACTGCAACCAGTAATTTTTAAAAGAGGGGGCAGGAAGGTTTTTGCCGGTAAAAGATAACTTGTAAGAGAACGCCCCGCCCCATTGAAGCAGAGCAGGTTAGAATATAATAACTCTGGTATACCAGAAAGTTAAACCCCGGTGTCCCTGTCGAAAACAAATTTTGTCGTGACCGGTGAGGGGGAGCGGCGGCTGGGGTGTAAGTATATAGCTCCGGAACCCTACACTGTTGTCCGCCAGGGAGGACGGGCGAGTGGGAACCCTTTAACGTCCCACACCAAGCCCAACGGTAGTTGCACCCTTCTTTCGCCCGTAGTTGTGGCATACTCAATATTAAGCTCTACAATAGTCCCTTCAGACAGACTCTGTAAAACAGAGTCCCTTGAAACAGACTCTTTAGATGACTAAACAGAGTCTGTTCTGACAGACTCGGGACAAAACAGTTGTCCTTCATATGACGCATCGACAGTGTAGCATGGGTATGGACGGCAATGTGACAAAGTATAGGCTGTTCGGAGAGTATGCGAGTTGTCCGGAAGGTCTATACAGGATATGGGTGACATTTGGACATGTCATTTAGTAACACTACAACTACAATGTGAGGGGTTCGTAAGTGGGGACAATTTTTTACAGTAGCGTAGACAGTATAACGTGGATGACCCATTAACAGGAGGTTCATAGCCGGGGCTAGTTATAAATGTAAGTTTCACTTTTCTCGAAGGGGCGGCCAATCATGTGGTCGTTCATGCGTTTTACTTGTGCTAGCATTCCTTGAGTTTACCGGGCTAGCGTTATAGTAAGATGGGGCTTTATCGGTGAATATTCCGTAAGAAATGTGGTGATCTACATGAGCTATTTAATCCTTGCGTCGGCTAGCTGGGCTCTCTGCGCATTGAACGTGTTAGTTCAATTTATTGCAGGGACTTTTTACAGGGGACTCAATTGTCTGACAGGGGCGCGTCGCTCGTGGGATGCTGGTGCACTGTATCTCAGGGTTCGCTCCTTAACACAACCAGAATTTCCCTCCCATTAGGTTGACCGGCCTTAGAGAGGTACATTCCCTCGAAAACCCGTCGGGATTGGTCAGACCCAGCCTGATCCCGAGGTGGCGTTGAAAATAGCGAGTTAAAATTCATTCTGCAGGAAACCAGCATTCTATTTAAGGCAGTATTCGTGTACCCCCTATACTAGAGCGCGCATACGTCACACAGTTACTTTGTCCCTCCGGTTGGACAGTCCGTGTGGACATTAAATTTCCTGGTACATTATAAGCTACAAGGTGCTTTATTTGAAGGGGTCACATTCGTTTGGTTTTCATGGGCTTGGGAGTGATTTGCGTGAGTATCGGCATCAGTTTCATGTAATTGCACGCCGATGTCCGACAGGCAGCTCAAACCACAGTTGTAGGTAACATGTTAGATACATAATATTTAGGTGGGATATGAAACATGACTCGGGAGATTCGGGAGACGTGAGTAACCTTTACCGATGAGAACAACTCTATTTTCAGCATTCCAAGTATCTACTCTCAAAAGGATTTCCAAACCCTTTAATTTTATACACCCGTCTCCCGTATATCCATTTGGGCGAGGCAGCACCATGTGCTGAAAGGGGGAAAATTCTGAAACATGGAAGTTTCTGCGATTGAGGTTTTGGTTGGAAATTGAAAGAGAGCCATTCTGCCGTAGTTGTTACTTTTATCGCTGGGCCTAAGGTGTGGTTTTAGCATGTTGTCGATACACCCAATCGAAGGGTGCACGCTGTTTAATATGTAGTCTTAATCTCAACGTTGTTTATGTGATAGCCGAGGAACCGAAGTCGACCGCAACTGTCCCCCGGGTTATGTGAGTGTTCTTGTGCGCCCCTTCCGTCGAAGGTTGGGTTCCTAGATAATGTGAGTAAGTGTTTTCTCAAGAAAATTTCCCGGCACTAGCGAATATGAGCCGGTCTTGGATGGGACGAGCGCCATACGTAATTAGATTATTAAGTGTTGGGAGTTGGTTGAGCTGTGAACTATGTACTCAATTCGAGTAAATGGCGTCCTGCTGAAGAATTATGGAGCAGGGTTTTTAAGTGCGCAGAATGAAACAACGTTTTTAAGACGGACGCTCAACAAACTCCCAACAAGGTCACAATACGTACATATCATATGCTAACAGGGTCAAGGAACAGATACGTAATCGCGAGCAGGGTTCTTCGATTTTATTTGGTTACGATGAATAACCCTGCACGGCGCGATTCAACATATACAAGTAAGTTTAGATTTAAATTCCTTATGGGCCACATAAAATTTGCCTAAAGGAAAGCAGCTTGTCATGCGTGACCAAAACAATCATACTACATAACCTGAAGTTTGGTGAGCGAAAGCCATAGCTGCTCGAATTTTGCCTAAACCTGAAGCAGCTAATCCTTAGATTTTAAAATACACTTCTTTAAACAATTAGTACATAAAGCGGGTGAGCGAAAATTCGACCTCTCGGAGTTTTGCCTAGATGTATGCGAGAGGTCCCGTGTTCGACTCACGGCGTGGCCCCCAAGTGTTACGGCTGCGACCAACGGGTACCTCTGCGCACGAATCCGAGTGGTATCCCTAACGGGTGTTCATGGCCGTGGGTCTGCCTAGTAAGCCGACGTGTCTAGCGGATGATGGTCCCCCAGGCGTGACGTCGGGTTTTGAGAGTCACAAAATTCCAACGTCGCCATACGCCTAAGCTCTCGTGAACACTCGCGTGCGTGGCTAGGTCGCACCCCGAACACATAGTTATAATTCGGAAGGGTGTGGTTGCCGCTGATTTTCATGATTAGGACTAATGATTTCTGCGTCTAAATTCTGGTGAGCACTTGGCCACCTGACAAGGTTCATTGATTTCACTGAAAGACCTATTACAATTTTGTAGAATTTGAATACCTAGATTATCAGTCTATTGTAATAGAGGGCGAATCGATCCGCGCCCCTGGGTTTTTGCTCCCCAAAATGGGTAGTCTGGTTCGCACCAGTACTGTTTTATTAATTAAAATTTCAGCCACGGCTCTAGGCCAGGAATTTTCTTGGCGGCTCCGGGTTCAACAAGGAACACAACCTAAAGTTTTGGTTTATTGAGTCTGCACATTTTATTTCATGTAATGACCTCTATGCAACGAAACTGGGACTAATCAGTTTTCTGCTTCATAGCCTATAGTTATTTGCACGCAGGACGCTGGTTACGATAAATTTAGCTGAAAGTTATTTGAAATTACTGACTGAAAGTGAATTTACAATGTGATCTCTTACACACCTTTAGATCCCTGTACGCTGGGATAGCCTTACCATGACCTAACGTGGACTGGTTGCTGTGAAAGAGTTGCGTATTGTTCTCCCTGGGTATGCTCTTGTCATGGATTTTCATGTGCCAGGCTGCTTAGAGCATTATCTGTTAAAGTGGCAAATGCAGGGCTATGCACAATCCTGCGTGGCGGAGCCGCTGCGTGGAGGGCACACTGTTGAATGAGCATACCCATGGTTTCTAGATACATATCCGAGAAGACACGCGTGCGTACCACATGAGTTGTAGGTGGTCAAGTGAGCTAAGGTATTTTTTTAGTCGGCCACGAAGTTGAAGGCGAATTCGCGAGTAGAGGTGACAAACCGCGCCTGTTTCTTTCAGTTATGTATCCTTTACGCTCCTAAGCCTAGGCCTCTCACGGCTGCATATTCAGCAGTTTGATAGTCAACGGTGATGGCATGCCTTACAGCCGAGTTCCTAGGGCCTGACTAGAATCGTCTGGATTCACGGGGCATACGAAAGTTTTGTACTCGACAGGCAGGGCCTTAGCTCTTTTGTTTGACAATTCCCTAATGCTTAGCATCGGGCTGACTTGGCCTCCCTGCTGCCGTTGACACATCCACACTCTGAGTAGTACTAGATAGATTTTTGTCCTGGCCAGTGACTATTCACTGAAATTCAGGCCTCAAATTTTTACTCTGATCACACGCCTAATGCGTCTCACATGATACGTACCCCTTCACGAAATTGGCAGGAAAGTTTGTACCTGCGTTGTCGCCAACGCCAGGCAAAGTTTAAGGTAAAATTCCAACTCACACCCCCTTTGTGATACCGAGAAAATCCTAGTGTGGCCCCCTCTTACGTACTTACTTACCCCCTGCGCGTAACGCGCAGTACCCCCCTGACTTAGTCAGCGCCCCGAGAATTTCGAGTGCACCGTGTCGCCATACAGTACACATTTAAACGTCACCAACTCGTACACTCATAATTCCTGGTAAAGTGCCGAGACGGTCTCAAGAGAAATTTCTGTGCCATTCCCGAAATACTTACACTATGATTTCAGCCTAACTCAAGGGACACACACACTCAAGACACTCTTAATCGATTCAGAGAGTCCGCCAAAGTTACGGGCCTTGGGCTAGCCATAACTTTTCAAGTATCGGTTTCCGAACAGCGATCAGGGTGGTTTTATCACTCATTGCGATGCGCCGAACCCGATAGGACCAGTCCCAACCCTAGATTCCGGAAAACGTGATTTAGCATTTTTGGACCGGGGATCCGTAACGTGTTACACGTAAAATTTCGAAAAGTTCAAGTGCCAGTAACTTCTTAACGATTCGTCCCAGACCCCGAGTCAGGGTATTTTTCTTGTTCAGCGTGAAAAGCTGCGTCGATTGATACCAATCTCGATACCTAATTCCAAAATTTGCATTTTTGCATTTTTCGACCTCGGATCCGTAAATTTTACACACTAAATTTCGGAAACTCTGGATACCTCTAACGCTTGAACGAATGACTTCCGACCCCCAGTCAGGGTATTTTTCTTACTCAGCTCGGCGAGCTCTATCGACTGGTATGGGTTTCAACAGCAGACTCTGAAAATCGCATTTTTGCATTTTTCGCCCCTTGAATCCGTAACTGCACATGTAAAATGTGGAAAGTTCGAAAGCCCATAACTTTTGAACGAGAGGTCGGGGACCCCAAGTCAGGATGGTTTTATTACTCAGCTCGATGAGCTGCGTCGAATGATATGGGTCTCGACCTCCGATTCCGAAGTTCATGTTTTTGCATTTTTCCACCCTAGGATCCGTAAAATTTGCACACAGTTGTCGAGGGACTTAGGTGGTCGTAACTTTCGAGGGGAGGGCCCCAGACCCATTGTCAGGGTATTTTTCTTGCTCAGTGCAACGAGCTCTATCAAATGGCATAGCTTTTGCAGGTGCGCCTAGGAACCCGTGTTTCGGCATTTCCGTATCCTGGAATCCATAAAATCCACATATAATTACAGAGGCTTAAAAGTCCTTGATTTTTGGCCGGGTGCTCGGAGACCCTGCTACAATTCGGTAGGCCAAACCCCCTTGAATTATTGGCACCACTCACTACTCTCCCTATCCCTTAGCTCGACACGCCCCCTCTCTCTCTATAGCGTAAACATACAAAATTTCCTATACGTATCCCTTATCGTTAATACGCACTTATTAGTCGAAATCTAACCTACGTAATTACTCGTAAAATTGAAAAGCCGCTCGTCGAGTGTTTGCACGAGCAAAGTAGCGGATTCCTGAAGGCGGCGTGTTTCAAATACATCTCATAGGCGGCAGTTCGCCGAGTCATAGCGAGGAACTTTATACAGGCCAGCGGAGAGGAAAAGAAAAGGGTGGAAGAGAGGTGCGGAATTAAACAATACGGCATGATTTACGATTCCCCCTTAAAATCCAGTAGCCAGGTTTCGGCGAGTACAGTAAAATAGCGAATATTCTATAGCAATGGACACCAGTAGCACGCTGCGGATCACATATCAAAACACAATATTCAAAATATGGCGCCCTTACATGCGAAACGGGGCACCCCTCTCTGCCAGCTCCGTATTTAACGAAATATGCTAAACACTCCCCCTCTCCGTTGTATTTTCACTTCTCGGCTAAAAACATCTAATTTAGTTTTAACGTTAGAAGTTATCTAGGTCAACTAGCCTGCAATCTCTTAAAAATACTATGCAGAGGAAAACTAAACACCAATTGGTCTATTAAACGACACTAAAAATATCTTAACCGCCGCAAACTTATCCTTAGACTTGTAAAACCGCGTCCTCAAAAAACATCGAACTCGACTTTAATTAGAGCTGATAAAATTACGAGAGCGGCAGCAAAATAAAGAAAATTGCTCGGATATTGTATGAGGGGAGTGAGATCAGCCTACACCCCCTGAGTCAGTTCAGGGTTACCGATGGCCAACCCAAGAGATACGTTAGCTTAGCCAGCCGTTTATGAGCAACTCTCCCCCTTTCCAGTCTCTGAGCTCGGGGCGACCCCCCTTTTTCAATGTCAGTTCAGTTTAAAATGCTCCTCAAAACGTTAAGTCTCGTACTGCCGGGGTCGTTAAATCTCGCGGACGCGTATAGAGTATAACAAGACTAAGATTATTGAAACAGAGACGCAACTCGGGGCAATCTAGACTTCACAAAGAAAGAAAGGGCGCACGAGAATAGGGTTCGCTTCTGGCTCCCGCTGCGAAGTCACAGTAGCCGCGGCGTGTAGAGCCATCCTCACTGAACAGGCGTCGAACTGGGCCCGAAATCCAAGCTGAACTCTCCCCTCTTCGCTAGCCACGCTGCTCGTCCCCATTTTTCAAGAATCCCCTTCAATTGCACGTAAAACTAGCAAGTATGATTAGACTACAAAATATTGGGGCGGCAGCCAAAGCTAAGGGTGTTGGGATGTCCCTAGGTAGACTCGACAAACTCCGCGTAAGACAATCATGCGAAAGGAGCAATATCAAGATAATAATAGCAGCAGTAATGACAACAATGACATAGCATAATTCAGCAAGGCACTAACATTGGTAATAATAGTAATAACACCAATGATGACAGAGGTTCATAGCAGTAACGCTCCTAGTACGCCAGACCCTACAAGTCAAATTCCTTTAGTCGTATGATCATTTCCAGTCTCTAAGAATGTCACGACTAACGGGATGTGTCCCTAACAATATCACGTGATATTCGACTTTTGTCTGTCCGTATCATATGATGGAAACGAAAATTTATGCTGATGTCGAGTCAACATGTGACAAAACGTGATCCAACTGCCCCAGTTTTAACGTGAACTTCGCATAACATGCCCAAATTGTCCTGTTAAATATCATATGATACCAAAATTGGAAATTTGAATTTTTGAATTCGGAAGCTGTGGTTCTAAGCGATTTTGTGTCGGAAACGATTTGCAGGCGTGTATTTGGTATAAAGAACATTTGTGCCTCGGCCGTCCAACGTTCCATTCATTTATTAGTACCCAAGTATCACGTGACATACCGACTCTTGTACACATTGGACCTTTGAGAGCTGTGGTTTGTAAGTTTATGTCATATGACATTCGAGTTTTGTCTGTTAACCTGATATAAAAGCCCAAATTTTAACGTTGACGTCGAATAAACATTGGACAAACCGTATCCCGCCTTCCCCGGTTATAGCGTGAATCCCGCGTGAGTAATTGTTTGATATACGTTCTGCACAGCAAATAAAACGCTAAAGACGGTTTGAACATAGTCACAAATTCAGCCACAAACGCAGCTGACAGTCCTACAAAAAGCATGGCCCTAAAATATTCAACTATGCTAAAGCACATTCTATAGAAAAATACCAACTGCTGATACAATACCTCCCCTAACACCGTTTGCTAGTAGTTTCGATATATAAAAGCGACCGTGTAAACTAAATCGCTTGAAGCAGAAGAGACATGCAAATAACCGGACAAACAACAACACAATAATGCGACTATTTTCTGGTACCACTAATGTCGTTTAAAAGTCATGGGGATTGCTACTTACACAACAATATTGGAACACTGTGCGTGCGGTGTCACCGAACCATTACTGGATGAACTTGTAGCATCAGAAGACTTACTAGTGCCAGCACTAGCAATAGTTGGGTGTTTTGGTTTCGTTAAAAATTATCGTTGTGTTGTGAACACAGCAAATATTTTTACGCCTTGTAGCAACACCTAAGCCTAACTTAAGTTCTAACAGAGACTAGGTGGAGCCAGGGTCTACCTTAAGGTATGGTCAAATTTTGACTCAGTTTGTGTAGTCTGGAAAAGCCAATTTCGGAGAGAGTCAATTTGACTCACCATTTTTTGCAGTGTATATTTGTTATCTCTTTTGTATACGCTTTAATGTAAAATTGTTATTGTTTATATTTTCCGATGATTCAGTTGCGCATATAAACAAGCTGAGTTATAAAAGTCGGTGTTTTTTTTTCAAAAAGACAAATTCCGCTCATGTGAGGCTGTTGTTCAAAGGGATTTAAATTCAGCTCATGTTACGCTGTACTTCAAAAGGTTTTTATTTCAGAACATGGTGACAGTATTCGAGTTTTCGATATCGATAACTGTTATGTTTACACCATCGCATACATTTTTTGTGAATGCAATGACGTACAATAAAATCAACAAATCCTCCAACATTTTGTGACGTCAAATCTAAAGCTGGTTTGAAATAACGGCTTAGAGAAATATTGTGGTATACGTGGATTTTGAGTTCACGTGTACGAAATTCATGTCATGAAGGCTAACCATGTAAATGTGTTTAGCGAGGGAGCGAATTGGGCGTGAATAACGTTTGTAACCTCTGAAACCCACGTACGGTAAACTGACATTTCTCGTTTCTTCAAAAATTTCTGGTACCCTTGTAGACACCCCTGGTTGTCCGTGAAATATAGGTTGTTTTGCGCAACACTATTCTCGCATGAAAATGTCTATCCTATGTCACTCACTTATTACCATACGTGCTCTCCCCACATCCATCGTCTCTCTATAGTTTTGAAAAGGCTAGCTATACTGTTATTGCGAAACCGTTTGTACACATTTTGGATCTAAACAAAAAATGTCCGCATAGAGTTTGCCGGACATTTTGTATAATATCAAATATAGGGTTTCGTGGACTGTCGGACTTTATCATTACAGTGTAAAAGTTGTAGCAGTAACGCGCTAAATAAGATAATTAATTTATGCTCCCCCCAACATTTTAATACCTAATTTGCGAGCACTCTCTGAGAATGATGTACAAAAGTTTGTAGGTCTATAAAAACCTACAAAATAAAGCGACCGGGCAAAAATACAGGTAAAAATAAATCACCTTTTTAATTGTGCGGTCATTCTTTAGAAACCACAGAGTAAAAATTTTTGTTAATTTTTTAAATTTTCGCCCGGAAATTCAAATTTTGGTAGGAAAACTTTTATTTTGGTGGGAAATTTAAATTTTGGCGCGGAATTTAAATTTTGGCGGGAAAACTTAAATTTTGATGGGAAATTCAAATTTTGGCGCGAAATTCTAATTTTGGCGGGAAAATTCAAATTTTACCCAGATAATTTAAAGTTAAGCCTGAAATAAATTTTTTTCGGTAAATTCTATTTATGGCGAAAGAAAAAACCGTCAAAATAACCTGCCATTTTTCAAACAGGTCCTAATAACAGACTTCAAAAACATTGTAGCTAAATAGTGTCACAAGAATTTACTTGGAGCAAAAAATAGCTGTAATTTTATTGCTACTTTTGAGCTTTTTCGCCAAAATGTAAATTTCCGCGCACAAATTTGAACAAAATAGAAAAATTGTAAACCCTACTATTTGTAAAATTTGACCGTACAATTTTCACTATGTTTTCAAAAAGTGATTCGTGCCAAAATTTGTAATTTCCGTCAAAACTTAAATTTTTTCCGCCAAATTTTGAATTACCTGCCAAAATTTAAAATTTCTTGCCAAAATTTGAATTTTCGTACCAAAATTTGAACTTTCCCGCCAAAATTTATGTTTTTCCGCTGTAATTTGAATTTCGCTTTATAATTTAAGTAAAGCGATGTCCCTAATGTGTCTCGTTATTTTGCGAAATGTTTATTTTTAACTAAATCATCATGCATTTTAGAAAATTTTTGGTTTAACAGTGTAATTTGTATTTATTCAAGGCAATTGAATATGGCAAAATTAAGTTTGTATCTTGGTTTTGTTACCGTCGTACAGGTACAAAGCATTAAATTTAGAGACATTACACTTAAGAGCTAAGTGAGATTGCTGGGACAGAAAGGCTTTTTTGGCCCATGTATAGAACAGGGCCGGCACAGTAGTATAAGCATTATAGATGGGCACCGGATATCCGGATACCCGGATATGAAAAATATCCGGATATGTATCCGAAATGAAACGAGTATCCGGATATCCGCCTGATATCCGAAATGCTTTTGTGTAAAAAATTTTTTGGAATAATTTGCATGGTTTCACCACCAAAGTAGCTGGAGCTGACGAAAAAAATCTGTATCCAAACCTCGGTCAGAATATTAAACCACATTTTGCATAATTGTTTTATGATGATTCAAAATCTTTATTTCTTAACTAAAACATACCAATAAAAGTAACATGGGCCTGAGTTTCTGTAGAATTCGATATACGGTTAGGTTTCACACAAGTCTAGCTTTATCCGTAATTCAATGCAACGCTAATTTACGTCTGGGACGTTTTAGCGGTTTTATTTAACACAAAGTTTTTCTGAGTTAACACTTCGTGTATCCGAGAATGATGATAGCAAGCAAGTAAACTGAGAACAGTATGATATAGACTACAGATGAACTCCGAATATCTGGTCCGGATAAGAAAAATGTCTAAGGACCCTTACATTACAATTTGTCCCACTTTCCACATAAATTTTTTGTGATAAAATGATAAGGTCATTCATTACCGTACAATTTGTCCTCTCATCATAATAGTTTCGTTATAAAATAGGGTGCTACCTAATAATTTTCCCGCTAAGAAAATTTTTGGAAAAAATTGCGTTTCAAAATATTTACCATCCCGCCCATTTAGAAATTTCTGGATCCGCTGCTGAAAGCGTGACACCAGTATAAGTAACATGGGCTGATGTTTGTACGACTTAGCGTAAGTGTATTTCAATCTGGTTCTTTGTTCTTGGAACTAAAACGATTGAAGTATATATAGTTCGATTGAAGGATTTATATTCGATGGCATCTCTATTGCAGTGGTTTAAATAAGGCAAAGGACAAGCCAAATCAACTCAATTTTAAGTTGTCAACACAAGTATTCATTTAGTAGTCTGTAACAATCTTCTAAACTGAATACCCAGAACTATTGAGGTACTATAGTGAGTGACCCGAATATGAGGGAGGACTGATATTTATTTAACCTCTCCAGAAGGTACCCCCCTGATATTTGGTTACGGACTGATATTTTTATCCCGTCTTCCGCCACACTTAGGAATAATTGACATTTATGGACTCTAATTAGGTTTTAGGGACTCTATGCGCTTACGGACTCTATTAGGGATACGGACTTCTATTGATTGGGACTCAAAATGGGTACCCCTCTTATTCGGGTCACTACAGTACTGGCATAATAAATACCGATTTTTAGAAATGTATCTTTTATGCTCATCAATTTGCTTGGGGGTCAGGGTACTTCCTTTAGAGCAACAAGTTAAAATAAGTGCTTAAGAAACGAAAATTGAGGTTCGGAAACTCAAAAAACACAAAATCGAGTTTCGGATATCCGAAATAGAAAGTTTCACTTCGGATATCCGGATAAATATCCGGCAACAATTGCCGGATATCCGAATATGAAAAAATATCAGATGCCCAACACTAATAAGCATATTCCTAAGCGTAAGCCTAAGCTTAAGCCTAAGCCTAAGCGTACGGATGAGCCTATTCCTAAGTCTAAGCCTAAGCCTAAGCATAAGCCTAAGCCTAAGCAAAAAATAGTCTAAAGCTTTTATGCGGGATTCACGTTATAACCGGGGCAGGCGGAACACGGTTTCTCCCATGTTGATTCGACGTCAACGTTAAAATTCGGACTCTTATATCGGGTCAACGAACAAAACTCAAATGTCATATGACATCAGCTTACAAACCACCGCTCTCAAATGATCAATGTGTACAAGGGACGGTATGTCACGTGATACTGTGGGACATTTATGCGAATATCGTACGTATGATATTCAATGGGACAGGGACAGTGTAATGTTTAGGTGCTGATAAATGAATGAAATGTCAAACGTCAGACGCACAGATGTGTTTTAAATGCAAAACACACGCCTGCAAAACGTTTCCGACTGAAAATCGCTTACAACCACATCTTAAAATTCAAATTTAACATTCTAGTATCATATGATATTCAACAGGTCAATTTGGGTATGTTACCTCAACTATGCAGACATTTGAAAATATATCATATGATATTCGCAGACAATACCTCGAATATCATATGATATTGAAGGACAAAAGGTGACCTACACATTATATTAGCAGACAAATACGAATTTTTGAATACGATATGGGGTCTAAAAAGAAGACAAAATGTGACCCAATAGTCTAATAGGGACAAAAGGTGTCCCAAGCTGCCCCGGTTTGACTCTATTATAGCCCTCCGGAAAACGATCCGGCCCTGTTCTATACATGGCCCGTTTAGTTTTGCGTATCACATAGTTTATCAATTCATAAACTGTAATAAATTTAAGCGGGTTTCAGCAGACGTTAAACTCTAGACTGTGTTTATGTTTTTAAATTCAGATTGTGTTAGTTAATTTCAGATCATAAATTTCAGAAGAGTTGAACTGGCACATAAATTTTGAATTAACTGTTCTTAGAAGTTTGGTTGAAGTCAAAATTTGTAAACCAGGCTCGGCAAATGAATAGTCTGAAAATCGTAAAACAAACGTATATATGTCAATAATCCCTAAACATGCTACTTCAATTGTTACAGTCAGACAAATCGCAGAAGTTTTAGTAATGACTTAAAATATTTTGTCCAAAAATGTGAATGTGATAAGAGAAAAGCAATGGTCTAAATAACAAAAATAGATTAAGAAATAAATCACAACCCGTAACCAAATTCCAGTAGGTGTACCCTAGCGATGCAAAGTAAACGTTGGTTCCCTCTGGTATTTTGAAAAACTTTAAGTTAAAATTTGACCAATGGGGATCAGTGATAATTATATGAATTTTGTCTGCCTTCAATTATAAGTAATGTTTTAGGTGAGCAATGTGTTATCAATGACTGGCCGGCCTCCGGGCGAATTAAGAGAAGGCGACATTCGATGGACTGCCAATCATACGCGAGAAAAATTTATCGCAGCCATGACTCTGAATAACAGCCAAAGCAACCCAGATATTCAAGATATCGCTGTGCTTGGTATGTGCCGAGCACGTTTCATGGCCGGAGCTAGAAGATAGCCAGCGGGCTCAGCCCCTTAAGATAAATTTTAAACCTCGTAGTCAGGGTGCAATCGGAATTATAAAATACCGGAACCGGAGCCAGAAAATAAAAATATTTGTTACCGAAACATTCATTTTAAGCGCTATTTTATCGCGTTTAATGCTGTAAAACACACCATTTAGAATGCCAAATTCCTGAAACAAATACAGTAGGTGGAAACATATAGATAAATTCAATTTTTCTTAAATTTTGAATGACAAAAATTTTTCAATACCGAAAATACCAGAAAATTCCGGTAAAAAATACCGGATTTGTTACCGGAACCGGATAGTGAAAAATACCGGATTTCCTTACCGGAACCGGAATTCCGGGTGCACCCTGCTCGTAGTAAAGTTTTATCTCCAGTTATAAGCTTGTTATTTTAACCGCACGTCCCTCTTTGAAGTCGCATTGGCCCTTGTAGCTATTTGACCTTGTTATGGGCATGGCACGTTTGTTTATCTGTTTCTAAGAAAATGCTGTTGTCCACATCGTACACTCAAGCCAAAATATCGATGCTGCCAATTGATTGTTAAAATAGTCGATACTGACTCTTCTGACAAGAGTATGCAAATTATGGAAATAACGTAGCACTAAATGTAGCAACATGAGGTGCATTTTTTCAACCCCCCATTTATTGGAGGGTCGATATTTAACAACATACGAAACAGATTCCTGAGTGCTTAGCGAGAATGTTATTTAAGTACGCACCTGAACAAAACTTCTTACACACCTAATCGGACACAAAACCTAATCAAAATGATCGCAAATTCAGCTAAAAATATCTTTCATCAAGTTCACTCCTTGTTCAATACTTTAGTGACCCGAATAAGATGGGGGACTGATATTTATTTGGTCTCTCCAGAAGGTACCCCACTTGTTATTCGGTTACGGACTCTTAATTATTTTTCACCCACGCTCGGCCATCCTTCGTTGCTGTTATAAATCCGGTACTGCCATTATCAGTTCAATTAAACGTTTATTTGTCATGTTTCAACAGCTTGAGCGATAATCCAAGGTT